>JAECUM010002771.1:0-66994 GCA_016617855.1 Megalonaias nervosa | reverse complement strand
CTCTCTCTCTCTCTCTCTCTCTCTCTCTCTCTCTCTCTCTCTCTCTCTCTCTCTAAAGATTAAGGGAAAATTGATATTTTACTTGACTTTTAATATGCTTGCTTGCAGGTTGCCAGAGCACTCATTTTTCTGGTATGTGTAAAGGATGTCTACGTAGGAACCAGTTTATTCGTAATTATAACGTTTCTGTAAACAGTTTTTGAGCAATTATAGCTAAATATAGTGGAGGGAGACAGAGACAGAGTGAAAAACAGAGAGAAACAGAGACAGAGATTATTGCTGCTATAACTTGACCATTATTAAAGAGTGGAATTGATGGCGTAATAGTAAAACACAACAAACTAACAAGGAAAATAAACCAGGAGTTTCCTTCATTTGCCTGTATACGTTACTTGACCTTCTGGCCCGTCTATAGTTAGATCGCGTTTGTATGTGAGATGAAAATTCTTTGAAAATTCTAATGCCTCAGTTGTTATGCATTTCTAAGTTGGATTGTGTTGACCTTTGTCCATGATTATATGTCGCATATATTTCATTTGTATTATGCTTTACTTTTGTCCATAATTGATGGTAGGAGTGGCGCCATCCTGACTATATAAAATTTTCTATTTCAGGCCATAAAATACATTTTCCGCAAAACAGAGCATTTAAATAGCACTTTTTGTAGTTAATAATTTATAACCTTTCACTTACTACGCGCTATAGTGATATTGGTCTATATCAAACCCGCTTAACCTTTCAAGCCTATTCATTTTAACAACAGCCTTTGAGATAATAGGCATCGTGTGTCTCAAACAAAAGGAATGATCGACAACTCTTGAATAAATTTAGCGAAAAATCTTCTGTGGGAAATTACCTATTAGTTTGTGATCATCATATGCAATTATCGAATAGTTTCTTGAAAAATAAATAAAAAAATGTGCTCTTCGTGTATAACATAGACCTGGATATTGTATTGTTGCAGAGAATGGAATACAGATATGTGTGATAGCAGTTATTGCAGGATCAATCAGTGCTATCGTCATTCTTGTAGCTGTGATAATTGCATTTATTAACTTATATCTATCACACACAAAAATCGAAGAAATTTTTTTTCGCAAGAACAAATAGATATCTTTTTGAGGCAATAGAGTGGCGCTGAAAAGGGCCTTTTAACTATCTTCCATTCTCTCTCCTCTATTCTTTTCCTCCGCCAACTGATCATCTTCTCCATCACTTTCTTCGTCTTCTTCTTCTTCTTCTTTCTTCTTCTTCTTCTTCTTCTTCTTCTTCTTCTTCTTCTTCTTCTTCGCCTTCTTTTCCTTTTTCTCTACTTGTTTCCTCTTTATGTTTTCTTCTTCTTTCATCAATTTTTCCTGTTCTTTTTCCTGTTTGTCCCCTTTTACTTCTTTTTCCTCAATTTTTCTGTTTTTTATTTAATAATCAAAAACATCTAATTCTCTGACGGTTCTTTTTTTCTTGGTCTTTCTAGCTCTGGGTGTGTGAAGGTCTCTGGAGGGGTGTCTTCGTCGGCTCTTTCTGCCTTGTCCTTGCTGTGGTGTCAGGGAAGCAGGAATACCTGACTTGTCAGCGTCCCTGGCATTTATAGGAGTTTCTCGTCGACCAAAAATGTCTTTTCCAGTTTGAAGCAAGACATTTTTGCCTGCTCTCAAGCAGGCTTCTTTGGGGATTTGCTTGTCGATGACGACATTTTGGAGAAATTCTTTGCATTGCGACAAAGCAACATAATTCAAAACCAGAAAAAAACAAATAAAACGCCGATTTCAGCATATCTCCTAAATCATGTCCTCACTGTCGAGCGACTCCTCGGTACAGAGGATACATGATTTAGAAGTCGTTAGAGAATCGTTTTCGAAAATGGAATTTCACTGTGACTTTCCCTTTTGATGAATGGAATATCTTGTCCCAGATCTCCTTTTATAGCAATGTTGACAGTGCCGAAATACGACTAACTGACGGATAAATAATGAGCATGTACAAAGTCGTGGTGAACGTGACAGGTGTTTCCACCTTCCTGGTCATTGGTCGTGGAAGAATCCACTTTTAAAGGAATGACTCGCAGTAACGGTGCGGATGTGTGTCCCACCACGTTGAACTCCACAACATCAGAGTACACAAAGATCAAATTTAATCCTTGGTTCAGTTCTACCGGTGAACGACAAATCTTCGCAAAATTCAAGTTGTTGCTGATGTGTGGTATGAGGAGTGGATTCATGGCCATCTTGAGGTCCACAATTGTTTGTCTCCTTGTTGCAAAACTCAAATTGGCAATGGCAGCACTGATGACACAGTGCACCTCCAAGATACAGCAGAAAAAGATTTGCGTTTTACGCACAGGTTCTCCACACCACACCCACAAGGGCTGCTTTAGTAGATCTTGCAGAGAAGAACTCGGTGTAGGAGTCGTCACTGTGGTGGATGAGGCTGTGTTGATTGGCATGATGGTCAGTTATTTTTATAGTCGATGACTTGCGAAGCGTCGATCCTAGAGTCCAAACTCGGCGGATATCCTTTGCAATGTACTTTGACTTCTTTGACACGACGTTTTCCCTCTTAACGGGTTCTTCGATCGAGAATGCTTTTGATGTCGTACACTTCGTCTTCTGTTTGGTCACTCGGTGTAACTCGGGCAAGTAAAACGCTACTTTTAACACTTACCCGTTCATGTCTTCCAATTTATAAACGGCAGGATGAATGCCACGCACTCGTCCAGTGACATGAAACAATTCGGTGGTCCAGTTGGGTAAATAATCTTTGTCGAAAGTGCATTTGGTTTTGCCAATGCGCACCGTATCTCCCGTCGTCAACATTCCACCTTTCTTGGGGACAGCCACAATCGGAGACGTTCCAAACAGGTGCTCATAGACGACCACTTCCTTTTCGGAAGTCACTTCTTGGGGGCACATCCGATGCTCCGATCGTAAGATTAGTTGTAGGCTTTGACCAGGTGCGGCATGACGTCGATGTACTTGAGAGTGTGTTGAAGCGTAAAATATTTCCATATGCGTTCTTCCAAGGTACGTTGAAAACGTTCCACGATGCTGTCTTTGGTTTCTGGATTCTCGGTGGTGAAAAAATGAATGTCTCCTTTTTTATTTCTTTTTGGAAAGCTTGGTTCAGAAATTCTGTACTTTTTTCGGTTTGCCATTGAAGAAGGTGACGACTGCTTTCTTGCAACACCAGTTCCTAAGCTCGCACTAACTCAGACCTCGATTAGGAAGTCAATGGTACGACCCAGGCAAATTTGGAAAAGATGTCGATGACACAAAACAAATAATTGTAGACACGATTGTAGGTGGCCAAATGGCAGGCATCGGCTAAATCGGCTTGCCATTGATGATCGATGCCCTCTACTTGGGTCCGATTTCTCGACAATTTTCGTCCAATGGGTTTGTGGAAGATGTACGTGGCTTGTTCTTGTAACCATCGTTGCACTTGAGGTAAACGGACACTTTTGAGTCGGGTTTGGCAGCACGATACAATTTCTGAACTCCTCCAAATCCAGCAGTGGGATGGGTCGTAGTAAATACTGACTAACAAATTCTCCATCAAGACCTTTATTCTTTTAATAAGTCACCCACTGTTCACGGATGCTACTCTTTTCTTCGTGTGGTATTTTCTTGGACTGTAATGTTTTGCGTGTCCGATGAGCAATAGTTGTCGAGGAGGATGTCTGAACTGGGGTAATCAGTTCTTGTTTAACTTCTGTCTTCACCTTACTTTTCTCTTCTTAGGAAGAAGCGGTTGCCATCATCTTTTTAATCCAACCAATTGGTGTCGACTTCTGTACTTTGTCTTGTGATTCTTAAAACTCTTCTTCTCCTTTTTCTGTCTTGGTCACTCTGGTGTGTGTGGGTGGTGATGGATTTTTCATCAGGGTCTTAAAATCTTTCAGAGTCGGTCGAGCTGCTTTGTCTAAAGCTTCTGGTGAAAGAGCTAATGTCGTTGGAACACTTGAC
Source organism: Megalonaias nervosa (assembly GCA_016617855.1). Taxonomy (NCBI): domain Eukaryota; kingdom Metazoa; phylum Mollusca; class Bivalvia; order Unionida; family Unionidae; genus Megalonaias; species Megalonaias nervosa. The sequence goes on along the minus strand of JAECUM010002771.1, from coordinate 63,035 downwards.
GGTACCTTTGCGATATTTCCCTTTCTGTCAAATCGTTGCCATCCGTCAACGATTGCAATTCGTGTTGTAAGTAGGACAAATTGGTCAAATGAGGATTGGGAGGTAAACGCGGGGTGCGTTGTTCTTCGCAAAGAAGGACTTCCATACAAGTTTTCTAAGGCATCAAAATGAGTTTTCGTCCTTCCATCAGATTCCAAATGTCACGTCTGAGATCTCTTCGCCCCAGGGGTCCCTTTTATCTTCTTGGTCATTTTTATATTGGATCCATAGGTAAAACAGCTCCCAGGTGTCCTCGCAGCATGGCTCCCGCTATTCCTTTGGCAAGGGGTTCATCAGGGGTAAAAATCCTCCGCGTTGCACCAACATCTTTTCTTTTGACGGATAGGTATTTTCTTTTGAACCATTTGGCGAAGAACGTGTCGATGTTTGGCGAAGAGTTCTTTCTGATGTTTAGACAAAGGTATCGTTCCTTTCAACACATTCAGACAACATTCGCTCACGGTATCGATGACGTTTTTGGAGGCTGTTTGAAAAAAAAAAAGAGTTGTTTTCGCATGGTTGGAGAGGGCTTTGGACAGGACGGACAACACGTCCCAATGTTTGGCTAAACAAGGAGGCAGTCCTTTCCTTTTCTTTACATTTTTGGCAAGAGAGTGGTGGTGTGCACTTCTTTTAGGGGACATAGTTTTGGTTCAGGAGCAAAAATAAACTAAAGTCCATTGCTTGACATGCGTGCTTTTATCTTATATTTTCGGGATGTATTTTTGGATAAATTTTGAAAGACCAGACTGTTGCAACATCAGTTCTACCATTCCAGCGCCAAAAATTCCTCCCTTTTGATTGCTCCTCTTTTCATTTGGACGATGGGGTCTTTTTCGGGGTAGACGTCGTTGCTTGGCTATGCGTTTTTTCGGATGTTTGGTCAAACGACGAGACTGTCCTTTTCTTTTTCCTTTTCCTTTTTCGACAGAAAAAAAGACGATGGTGGTGTTGCGTACTTCTTTTAGCTGAAATCTTTCTTTGTTCCTTAGCACAAAATCACTGATACCCATCGTTTACCACAGGTATTTATTATAGTGAAATGATTCGCCATTGATTGTCTTTACGTCGTGTCAACTTGATGACAGGCATCATACGTCGTGGAGGGGTTCGCAACGGACTAAATAGGGACAGTTCTTGCTTGGATAAATCCAGTAAACTCTGTAACATGCCCGATCTCTCTTGGACTTTGATTTTGGGGGTGGATACTTTGTTAGCAGCTGCCACTGTGGCTAAAGAGGAAGTGGGTGAGACCGCTCCAGTAGTTCATGGACACACGGGTTTCCATTTCTTCATCAAATGGGGAAGAAAGGGTATCAAGTTGGGTTTGGCTGGCAACGGAGAAGTGGAAGAACCCGAGGCTACTGGAGACGCGAACACAGTCGCTACAGGTCGTGGTTTGGGGATGTAAGGTTTCGCCCTGGCCGAAGTGCCCTTTTTGCAGGTAGAAGCTGATTTCTGGGGGCTTGTCTTTTTCTGGTGACTTTTCCTGGGGCTGTGACCTTGTCTTGACACCACTGCTGTTTTCTTCTGGGTACGATTGGGTCGGGGAGTGGCTTTTTTCTTGGGGATGACTTTTGGGGCATTGGGTTCCCATTTAAAGAGGGAGCGAGTGATGACACCTCCTAGAGAACCGCTATCTTCTGGTTTCAAAATGATTTGCTTTTTGGTTTGATTGTTGATTGTCGATGCGGGGATCTGCCAGTTGCATCAAGGCTACTTTGTTTCTGTCAAAAAGAGCGTTTGGTTTGATATTGATTGTGAACGATACTTTGCAGTAATGGACATGCTGTCACAGTAAATAATCGTAAGACTTCTTTGAGACTGGCTTCTAAGACACGAACACGTATTTGTGGATTTTATTAGCGACTGATGCCGTACAAAGCACGAATCAATTTGACGGGAAAATGAGATTGAAAGGACGTTATGTTGACGATGTGTGAGACACACCAAAAGTGTCCGAGGTTTTTATAGATGTTTTTGAAGTCGACTGGAACGTGTACACGACAGGCACCAGAGGTGAAACAGATGGGTACGAAATCGCAGATAATCGGGGTAGTGGGTTTTAAATCCACGAGTAAATAGGCGTGAGGGGATTGAGTGGCATCGTCGTTCGCATGTGTCAGATGTGCCAGCTAAGGAGTTCCCAACTGTTTGGCTAACACTTGCACTTGCGATTTATCTCTAGGACATTTAAACAAGACCACGTAATGAGGATTGACACTGATGGTGCGATGAGCTTTACTTTGTTGAAACAAATTTTGGGTGATGTAAATGCCACCGGCATTACGATGATGCCCTTTGCGCGTAAAAGAGAGTTTAATTTGTTCTTTCTCTTCTCCTCACATGTAGTCGAAGATGTCCAGATAAGTTTAACTGGGGTCAGACACGATCCCATCGTCTTCGCCAGGAATGCCTTCCACAAACACGATGGAATCACCTTGACTTTCTCGCAGGAGACTGTACTCTGATTGCCACTCTTTGTAACACCACACGATAGGCTGAGGTGCACGATCGATCAAATGATTTTATGTTCTATCAAACGTTTGACAAATTCGGTTTTGCCTGAACTGCTAGGTCCAGCAATTATCACGTTAAAGGGATGACGAAGATACAAGTCCTCCCAACTAGCACGATCTAAGTTTTCGTCGATGACTTTGAAATTGGTGGAAGAGGTAGAAGAGACAGCTGAGGTAGCCATAGTGCAAGGATTATCACTTTTGAAACGAGAGCAGACAAGACAACAGTTTTTGTACTTTTTCAGGACACGTTTATTTCAAAACATTTTTAAAATTAAGCACGGAAGACAAAAATTCGTAAAAGCCAAATGGTTAGGTATATCGATAAAATACGCATCAAAACGATCAAAGTGGAATATAAACAAGTCTGTGTACAACATGTTTGGTGACGACGTTGTGGTGTGCTGGGGACACTGGGTAATGTTCTTAGAACCTCACCACCTGGCACAGTCACACAGGGGGCCTGCCGGAATGGCCTTTCGGGGATTTCTATGTCGATGATGGTCCTGTCCTGAATACAATGGTTTCCCTCGGTGTAGGGTTCATCTTCTGACACTATGTATAACACAGGTTCACAAGTTACGTTTATTTTACTGAACGTTTGAATTTATGCTCACAGATCATGGGCATAGTTTTCCGCTTCCTTCGTCCAAGCCTCGAAACCCAAACTTTTCGAGTCACATACATCTGGCTAGTGAGGGTGTAAGTCACAAGCTACACACATATCTTCGTAAACATCTTCAGTGACTAAAAGACAAATCTTTTCTTCCCGTAGAGGTCGAGAAGTATCCGGATGAAAGCGCAGGGAGTTTAACAGAATGAGGTTGTAGAATACATTTTTCGGTACCACCCTCATGTTTTTGGTGGTACCTCACAGTACATCGTAAAGAGCCCACAAGGAGTCGGCTGGTAAGCGAAATCCCAGAAAGGAAGTCACTAAGACACACACCACACGTCGACCCAAATTCATTGGATACAGGTCTCGTAAAAAGTGTTGGTAATCCGCCACAGCCTGAATACTGTCATTGATTTCCTTCCACGGCAATTATTGTATCACAAATGATAAAGGTCGTGGCATGGTAGCGATTTTTATACCTTTTTTATTGGAGGTAATAAGTGTACTTTTTGCACAGAATTGATCGTACTCCGTCGACGTATCCAGATAGTTTAGTCACTAGTTCACACACCACACACCGTACAGAATTTTCCTCTACAGACAAAATTTGATCGCGTAAAAGATTTTGGTAATCCTCTAAGGCTTCCTCTGGAATTCGTTGTAGTATGGACACTATGTAAGTAGAATCAGTAGCATCCAAAGTCTTCTGACCCTTGGGTAGTTGATCAATGTCTGACCATTTGGAATGCATTCAAATGAATCAGTCCTCTTATAGCGTTCCGGTACCAGTGGTTCCAACATTGGGGACGTAACGGATGCGACTTCTTTGCGTTTGACTTGTATTTTGACAGACTGTCAGTAAATGCGTTCTCTCAACTCCACAGGCAAACCACAAATGTTGTCTTGTAAAGCACCCATCAACAGATTACTGACGTCGTCCCACTAAAGGTAGGTAGTTACAGGGCGGAAACCATCGAGCATGTTACAGGTAAGCGGGATCTTTCTGCTCCCACTCGTGAAGTGACACATTGCAACGGAAGCTCTTGACTTCATCATCTTCTCCCACGTAGATAAATCCAGCTCTGTCTAAGTCTTCGTGGGTAGGTCCTCCCAGATATTTGGGCCACTTTCCTTGGAAGGTTTGGAGACGACTTTCAAATTCGCAGTATTCAGACAAACGCACAGGAAACGAATATTCTTCTTTTACAGGCTCATTTCGATGAGGGCACGGTAAAATCCGCAGCAGTTTGCTCAGGCATAGATGACATCCATAAGGTGGTAGCCGCATGGTTTCACGTAGAGGATGACAGTGACCATAAAAACCAGTAATGAGTCCACGATAACGAGTGGCATCGCTTTAGCATCCGTCAGGTTTGACACGCAGAGCATCACTTTCCATGGTAGGTATTGTAGTAATAGTAGTAGTAGTAGTAATAGCAAAGTTCCCATAATATGGTACTGAATTGCTGACGTCACATCATACGGCATCCCTGCAATCGCAAGGCACAGCATCACACTCCATTTGTTAATCACCGAACTTGAATTGTGTCTGTTTGTTAGGATTCATCTTTCTCGTTTGGCAATGGTAGTCACAATGAACTATCGGTCTTGGAAGTGTTCACTCTTTATATGCTGTAAAGTGAAGTGGTTGGGAAGCCGCACTCGCTTGTGGCACACGATTTAATACAGTATTTCCAAAGGCCGACTGACGATTTGATGTGTGGCTAAACATACAATTGTGAGGCTCGTGGGTGGTCACTCTAAAATCTCCATCCCCTGCAGACTGCAAGGCTTCTTTCAATACCCCAATGATCACCACTTGACTGGTAAGATAATTGAAAGCCAGTCCTTTCACTTTCCACTCGGTGTTCACTTCTCCTTGTCGTAATTTTTGGGGCCGCCACTTGCAAAACTTAGAATCTTGTCATTGGGGTGCTCGTGCGTTCAGGTTCCTAAATGGTCTCCTTCGATGTCATAGTGACGTTGACCAAGGCGATTGATGTAGATGCAACTGTCCGCGTCAAAATACAGCACACGATCTCCTAACAGTTCTAATGCTTTGTATAATTTTACGTGAGCATGGGCTTTCACGATTGCAGCAGTGATGAAAATTCAAAATTTGTCGGCTTGTACAAACTCAAGATCTTCTTCGTAATTGAACAGGATAAAGTCTTCACGAACGCTATCCACGTGTTACATATATTTGGTTTTGTCGTGAATCGTCTGAAAGTAGCGGGAAGGTTCTGTCAATACTCCGTCTTGGGTAAACACGGTCGTTGTGCCATTTTGCCCCACAAGCAATTTAACATCACTTTAGCAAACGATCGCCTTCCTTCGTTTCGCTACACATGGTCTAAAGAGATTACTTCAGGCTCCAAGAATTTCTCTTTGAATTTAGTTTGGTCTTCGGGAGTTTGACACTAGGAAGGATAGCCTCTGACTTCTTGTTTCATTTTCAAAAAGGCATTCACGTAGTCCGTGAAAATTCTCGTCGCCCTTGTGGTATTGTTCTGTCTTGGGAAAGTGGTAAATTTGGTACACCTCTAACAATTGTTATTCCAGATTCAGAGCTTTAAACAATTTCACGCTGACCCACGTTCCCGTCAAGGCGCGTCCTTCCTGAGTGTGCTGACAAGGATGGTCATGGTTGTACGTTTCGGCACCAGTACAGCACAAGGGAAACATCAGTTTTCCTTGGCAATGGTGAGGCAAAACAGGATGATACAAGTCCGTGGGAGGCAAGACTTTGTATTTAATCAATCCTTCGTATTGTCGAATGTTGTCAAGGTCAATTTGTTCCATCAGCAATTGTAGGTGACATGCGGGAAAGTGATGATATTTACACACTTAAGGCTAGAGCTAATACACGCCCAAGTATTTGATTTCTGCTCCTTTCTCCTCGTCGGCGTGATACAGCAAACAGGTGGCATTCGTCCGTACTCCATACAAACTGTCCCGCGGATTCAGAGGATCCACCAGCTTGTAACTTTCCACGACATGTTTAAACTCGGGATCGGTTTTCAAACGGTGATCGTACTCGTTTTCCCACATTTTCACCACCTGGTATCCTTGCTGTTTGACTTCATGTTGTCCATGGTACGATGTAAAATTTTATTTTAGTGTCAAGTTGAGCGTAGCATATGGGACATCCGTGAAAAAAAAAAACAATTGTTAAACTCGTACACGATCTTAGGGTTTTCTAAGTCCCAGCCATCCACCGATTACGTTGTACTGGTCTGTTCACCTCCTTCTTTTCGGGAGTGTTGGATCCATTTGTCTTCCTTGTCTCACAAGTAATGTAGCCAACGTAGGTCTTTGATCAAGTATTGACGTTTGACAAAATTGTTAGTTTGAGGGTGTATGACAGCCAGGGTGTTCTCGGGCGTGAATCGTTTGCGGTACATTAAAGAACATGCTTTGGCAATGGTACAGGCTTTTACAAAGGACCGATAACTCCATGCTCCATAAACAATTCTCGAAATTTTCCACAGCATCGCCGTAAAATGTCCACGTCGGAACGACAATACCTTAACATTTTTTCCTGAAAGTCGAAGGGTTCCGATGTATTAGTGTGGTACGAAGCGTAGAAAGCTTCTTGTTGCTCGTTACGCATGTTGTCGGGGTCGTAGTAGTGAGCATCAGGCAAATGTTGTAGAACGGCATGTTGATTGGCTTCGGTATTAAAAAAGTGCGGAAAATATCCTTTGGCCATTTCTATCATTCCAAACGTTTTAGGCATTCGGCTTAAACGCATTGACAAGTAACTCATAGAAACTATAAATCGTACTTGTCCCTCTTGCATGTAGATGAGCTTGTCTCCGTTCAGAGTGACTTTAGGGTGTTCGGTGCATATTTCCGTATAGTATTTCAGAAGCAAGTGTCCGTCGTATTCCCGAGAAATTGTGAGCCATCACTGTGGCATAGGAATGACAATCTCCATAACGTTCGATGTCCTCTTGACTCCACGAATCGTCGATAGGGTCTAAGGACCATTGGGTGAAATTGGCCAGCGTGTTAGGTCCCTGAAAGATTGTTTCACGTCCTCCAGGAATCTTGCTAAAGTGAGGGCAATGACTAAAAATAGGCTCCTGGATGCATTTCGCGCACTCTCGGCGAGCCACGCACAAACTAGAAATGTAAATACCGGTCTCTTGAATGCATTCGAAATCGAAAAGACGAAATTTCCTTTATTCTTCTGTTCATCTTCCTCCTCCTCCTGTTGCGGTTGGCATTTTTAGAATGTAGCATTCGTGTTCCATGTCCACGATTTGGCGACATATTTGACATAGCCTCTTTCCTCGACAAACGAGAGCCTTGGCACTATTGGCACGTATACCTTGTCCACAAGTAGAGCACAATCTAAGCAGTTGACAAGCACTTTTCCGCTGTGAACCTTGCGTTTTCAGATGTTGTTGGGAACAGGTTGGACAGACAAAAGTGCGCTGTCAAGTCGGGCAATACACTCGTTCTTGTCCTTTGTCAAAACAGGGTTTAGAGGCCAGACATGACTCACATTTCGATCCACAATGCTTGTGTTGCTCTCGATTGTTATTGCCATAGACACATTTCTTACAATAATAACTGTATACCAGGAATCCAGAGATACTGGTAATGGCATCGAACTGTTCTTCGTAATGATAGACGTAGTAAATGTATTTTCCGTCTTTGAAATTTTTGCCTCGAAACAACAGAGGTCCGCGGACTTCTTGAGGACGTACTTTCAAGGTGTATAATGGAGCCAAGATGTCTCACAATTTTTGCATTTCAAGAATACCTCAGGGTGTGTATTTAGATAGGCCAGCTTCCTGTAACTGGAGTTCTGCTTCTCTTTGTTGTTTGGCTCGGTTCGATTTTTGAATAGTTTGCCAGGCTCTTTTCGATTCTGCCGTGTAGTTTTTGTCGGCATACCTTCATCCCACCACGTTGGCACGGGATAAAACATCTGTTCTTCAGGGTTGTTAATTCGGACAATGCTGCTCTTGGTGCTGCGAAGTTCGTCTACTGATAGCACTTTTCTGCGTGTTTCGGTCCCTTTTGGAAGAGAAATGTGGGTCATGTACAGTGTCGCTTTTCCACCAGAGAAGTGAAACTTGTCGTTGGATTGCTACACGTGTTGAATATTGTCGATTACTTTGAAAGGTGTCAGTTCTGCTAGACTGCTAAATTCGATCCTAACAGGTGACTTCATACTGTCGTGATAAATAGAAAGTCTCAAGCGATCGTCTTCTGTGGCTTCACATTGTCGATTCAGTGTGGTTAACAAAACATTCAACAAAATGTTCTAAAGTTTCTAGAGGAGCATTTATCTGTCTCTCAAATGTGGTAGTAGTTTCCAGGGTTTGCTGGTTGTGCACTTTGGTTTGACGTAGACTCTAGATCCGGATTCTGGTTCACTCATGTTATCTTAGAAATCGCTGGCATGAATTTGAGCGAAGACTTCAGATACTGTAAGAGGCGATAGGTCACGTTTCTGCCTCTCACTTTCCTCTTCCTGTCGTTTTCTTCTTGCCTCTTCTTCTTCTCGCTGTTGCTGTTGAATGAGAAAGGCATGGTCTGCTTCTTTCTGCTGTTGCAAAAATTTCTCCAATTCTTCTTTCTGTCTCTGTTTAAAATCCTCGACGTGTGGTAAAGGAGAAGAAGGTGGCGAAGGTGCTGGCACAAGAACACATTCTTGTGAAGAAGAGAGAAAATCCACTAAATCCCAATGAAAATCGTTCTCTTCTGGATGTAGGATTGTGTTTGGTTTGGTAGCCGCTGCTCTGCCAACACTTCTCATCCCCACAGCACGTGCACCCCAATTCATCGTCTTCTTAGTTTCCGTCATGTTCTAACTCTGTCACATTTACTCACTGCGCACAGACGCTAGCGCACCTGTATAGGGAATGTGACGTCACAGGCAGCTCTCGTCGAATTGGAAGGCATATTCCACACTATGACTGTATTTTGTAACGCGTGCTAGGATTGGTGAAGGAACTCAATCCGTTTCTATCCGCGTTTCCACTATAAATAACTGCAGTTCACCTCATTCCATTCACGGGTTCTCGTCACAAGATGTGGACTGACATGGAATTGTCTATCCTCCTATCGTCGATGCTGTTCCACCCGGACTATCCGATGTATGTCAGATTATCATGGGCAATTACCCATGCCCCGGTTTCACTAAACATCTTAAGTGTGTTGTTCGACTCAAATTTTGAGATTTTTCTCAACATTTGAGATTTTTCTCAAATCAGGTTTCACAAAGAACACACCAGAGAAATCTCAACTCAAATTTGAAAACTCTCATCAATTATCTGAGGTTAGGGTTACGCCCCGTCAAGTGGAGACGCTCAAATATATCGCTTGAACGACGTTAACATCGACTTCATCAAAGGAATCAATTAGAAAGGTGAATGTTTAGGGATAGAGGTAACCCCATGTACCTCGATGACACTGTTTTGTTCACTCGCTATAGCTTTACCAGACTTGCCGTTTTATTCATTGTAATTACTATTACTAAAACACTTGATTCGGCTTTTACGAAGCCGAGCACGGCGTTGTCACTCCTCCACAATGTGATTGTGTCCTTACGCTTTGTCGCTACCGCCGTTCACGTCAGGCTCATCTTAAAGGCCTTGGGTATGAGCGTAGCCAGTGTATGCAGATGTATATTTGAAGTGGCAAGAGCTTTAGTGAGACAGGCAAAGAACTTCATACAATTTATCCTACAAGACACATCCTCAGCTGTCAAGCAGGGCTTTTACAGGATTTCAGGTAAGATATTTTCAATTTATTTTATTCTACCCATTGTAGGTATTTAGAAATAATATTCATGTCCATTATTAGCAACATAAGCCTCTCATACGTCATATGGCCATGACCCCAAGTAAAACAGCTGATGATAAGGTTTACAGGGAAGGAAACATGCCTTAATATTTATGGATAGTTTTCACTGTGTTAGGAATATGTAATTTAATTGTTTGTGTGTTAATTTTAAATTATTTTTATTTTATTTTTGTTTCATTACATTTTATTGTAAGGTTGATATTTTTACTGGATTTGACATTTTTCCCAGTAAATTCAGTCTTCTTAAGAGTCGCATAAGCCTAAGCACTATTTTTAGCTAACCTAGTTCTTAATCTTGATTCAGAAGTTTGTAAACATCGAATGAAAACGATTCGCTATTACCAAGGTCATGTTCCACCCACGTATTGGCTATGTATAAACAGCTTTATTTTTAAATTTGTTTCTAGCGTGAGAATCTGATTTTTAGATAGGGATATTCTTGCCTACGTGTAAAGTGGCATTTGTTTAATGCTCTGTTCGATAATTTATTGACCACGTGACCATCACGCGGGTCTGAAATGACGTTTTTGTTCGGTTTAAATACGCATTCTCAATATTTTTCTGGGAGTTGTGAATAATACCTTGAGGCTGAAAGTTGTTTTTTTTGGTTGTTGCTGTTTGAAGTAGAGTTTTTTATTTAAAATAATTTATTCACCCTGAAAATATTTTTCTTCATCAAAATTCTTGGACAAAGACATTCAGTGGAAATTTATTTTGGAATTCTAGACTGGAACATTATAAATTGTGATTCAACGAGGAACTGTTAACTTTCGTACAAAGATTTCATCTGACATCATCGTCCGCCATCTTGGAAACTCGTCGAGATTCCCACCTGGATTCAATTAGAACTGTGTAGTGATAGGACTTATATTTTTCAATTCTAGGACATTGATTTGACTTTCGGAATCAAACCTTACATATGGATATGTATCTCCTGGACACAAAATATATCTAGATGATTTGGGATTTATGAATCATCAATCATAGGTAAGGTGGTTGTAGAATATGTAATCTTATTGAAAAGATGCAATTAAAAATTACAATAACTTACCCTTTCAGGAGCCAAAAAATATACATAGGGAATGTGACGTCACAGGCAGCTCTCGTCGGATTGGAAGACATACCCCTCAATATGACCGAATTTTGTAACGCGTGTTAGGATTGGTGAAAGAACTCAATCTGCTTCGATCCGCTCTTCAACTATAAATAACTGCGGTTCACCTCATTACATTCACCTGTTCTCGTCACAAGATGTGGACTAACGTAGAATCGCCTACCCTCCTATCGTCAATGCTGTTCCACCCGGACTATCCCATGTATGTCAAATCATCATAGGCAATTACCCAGATCACAGAGACAGCCCTTTAGAAACGAAGAATCTATGTGGAGAGGCAAGGCTGTTTGAAAAGAGTCTTAATCTACGGTCCAGAGGTCAGACAAAGTTTGAGGAAGAGAAGAATATCCGTGCGATGTCTTCTATGTTAACTGAATGGTGTTGACAAGAAAACCAAAGGCCCTTTTCAGGACCCCTCCAATGTTTTGATAAGATATCTATTCACTCTTGCCTAAAATATTTTTAGTCTATTTTTTATGTGATAGATTTATGTTCATAAATCTATGTATGTCGATATTTCTGTCTCTAAGCCTGTCTCTAACCACGTCTCTATGTCTATATCTCTATTTATCCCTAGAGTAGCGCGTATTCGGGTCAGCCCCTTGCCACACTGTTCAGTTCGAGTGAGGTCAGCCACTTGCAACGTGGTTGCCAGTGTCCAACACCGTGACGTCACCCCTGTTCAATTGCTATTGTCTGTATACAGATCCAATACATTACCTATGTTAAATTTCCCTTTTCCGTATAGTGGTCCTCCTATGTTAAATTCCCCTTGTCCAAATATTCGATATACCCCTTTTTAACATGAAAGCCCCATTGTTTGTATATCGTCCCCATATACTACTCATGTATTTTGTCGCAGTAATACAATAAGTTCACTATGCTTCGTAGGTACTACTTTTAGTGGATTTTGCTGTTAATCAAAACTCTCCAGGATTATTCTGTCAATAACAATAAGACCCATTTCCCGTATGTAAAATTCAATAGTGACACGGTGTAGTTTTTCGCAATATTACGAAACTGGATAGCAACAATATAAACCATTTCACATATGCAATATTACGAGACTGGATCTCTACAAGTATACTGCTTTACTCTCAATTCATGTTATTTCTTTTAGATTAAATATAACTGAAGTAGATGGTGGTAGGTAAGGATTTCCCTAGAGGTATTACATTTTGTGACATGACTACTGGAAACGAATACGTGAACTTTGGTTCGCATCTTAAAATTGTAATTCTGTATGCAGAAGCCTAAAACTTGTTAGACTATGGCATCGACAGCTTTAACTAGTGTGCAATTTGGTCATATCCACGACATCAGAAGATGAATCTAGAGATTTAAAGTTTAAAGTCAAAGTAATTATTTGCTCCGAGCCGTCTGATAACTTACAGTTATATTGGCAAACAGAATTATGCGAAGAAGATAGAGACATAACCAATGTATTTAATGGATTACTTTCAGGAGGGGTAATAATTTTAATAGCTGTTGAAGCGACAAATAAATATAAGGAGAACAAATGTTAGCAATGATGCTAATTTAGGACTACATGATAAGCTGAATAAACTTTATTAAGACATAGTCCTTGTCTACAAAAGGTGATTTTCAGTATCAATGTTTCGCAGATGTATACACTGCCAGAGTTGTTATGTATATAACGCTTATGATTACGCACTCAAATATATGTTTCAACATATGTTGTACGTAGCAATATTCCTAAATATGTAAATCACATGTGACTTTCAGGTTGTAAAACACTAAATAGGTAAAATTCATGTTTGTTTTCGCACATGGAAAAAGAAAAACTCAAATTTGTCAAAGATTGACGTCACATATAAGTTACATTTGCTGCATATACGAACCTCATATTGCATATGTTTTATCTTTCTGGACACATTTGTATGTTTAACTTGTGTAAGGCTGGACATACGTGTTACTCGTGTCTACCAAATAATATGAACTACTTAAGTATAAAAGATACACGAAAGCTTTCATTCCATACTAAGAGTTTTTATACCACATACCATGTATTAGATCTCTATCCATAACGTGCAAAACGATACAGCTACTACTGCACCTGAATTAAATTCTTAAATTTGTTTTTTCATATAATTTTAAACAGTTCGTATTATCATATACACAGTATGCAAACAAAGATAATGTAAAAAATATAACATAATTGCCTTAGCCCATTACAAGCACAGCTCTACTGTCATAATTTTGTCATTGTACATTTACCCATTTGCTTAGTCTGTCAAGAGGGTTAGTATGAAAGTTTGGTGTACATTGTATACGCTTCTGCATGATGGCCGATTTCTGCTGTATCGTGTTATCGCGTTGTTGCAGCGACAAAGTGACAATCCACAAAATGCCAGAAGAACCCGATAAAACTAGCACGAAAGTTAAACAGTGTCATATTGTCGATCTATCCTGTTAGGTACATTTAATTTGCTTTATCTGTTAATTTTATATTTTTTAATGATATGTTGTGGGTCATGTAAATTATATTTGTGCAGCTGACCTTGTCCAAAATCAGTGGCAGTTTTGTAAACAACATTGTCTACCTTTTTCTGACTGAAGGATACATATCAGGATTATTATCTTGGTCTGAGTCGACGACATTGTCTTTACCATGTTCTTTATTATAATGTAAGTAACAGGCCTTCTAATTCTAACTAAGATTTTATCTTGTAAACATTTGGAAACTTCTAGAATGAAATTTTCCATCAGGAAATATTCTTTTTAGAAAATACTAATTGTGACCTCTGTCAGATATGAAGAGTATAAGACATTGTTTATTGGGGAAATTGCTTATTCATGCAATAACATCTAAAGAAGTTTTCAGTCTTATTGTTCTGTTCAGCTATTCATTTGGCTGGAATTTATTTACTCAAATTATTTATTCACTGGAATTCACGCGTGAGGTAAACAATTCTAGATCGCCATTTGTACTACGCTGTTATGCTCCCTGAGTACTCTTATTTGGCCAGAGGAGGAGGGAATCTGAGTCTAGTAGCATAATAATGTAACCAAATTCACCATTCGTTTTTGCACAGATACATTTTTATGCAATTCTACATGTCCGGCTACAAAGAAACTGCGCTCTGCTGACATGGATTCGAAGCCCTCCTACGGCTTGTCTGAAGGGCCAACATCACCGATCTTATTCTCTTTATAGGTAGTTAGGCTCCAATGACATTAACAGGCTATAATGCACCATCAAAACCATCACCACCACCACAACCACTATCACAAGATTGCATTATCCTGGTAATGGGTGTGGGCTCAATTCCTGCCATCAACGTGGCTGTAAAAGTAGTTATTTATCGTTTTATTACATTCGAAGTTCGCTTGTCTCACAATGTCCTAAAATAGTTGCTGACCAGAGGTAAAATCCCCAATTTAGTCACTCTGCTTCGATTGCACAAATATTTCATGCTCGTTTTCATGGCACATATTGTGTAGTGTTCAAAATAAAATGACAACACAAACATAATCAAGAAATGATCATATTACCTACTTGTAGGTACTCTGGCTTTTTGTGCCTATTTTCAATTACTTTAATATACGAAGAGAAGATCTTTGAGGGTTGGAATTCCGAGATTCTGTGCAAAATGGTGTATATACCATCTGATACTTTTAGTATCTATTACAAGTCGGATAAAACAATATATAACTATGTATCATATTCTGTCAAAAGGTATTTCCATATATATATATATATATATATATATATATATATATATATATATATATATATATATATATATATACTATATATATATATATATATATATATATCTTTCAATTACCAAGCTTTAAAATATGTTACATTGAATTTTAGATATTTCTTACCAACAGGAAATATGCACTGAACTACCAATGATGCAAGAATTAAAGCATATGCTATGTCGTTGGTGGGGTGGTCATATGGCAGTGGTCTCTCACCCTATCGTCGCTTAGGGCCTTGCCATAGAGTCTGATGGTTTCTGGAAATCCTTTCCGTCGTCTCAGTTTATGATAATCCCAATTTTTATGAACTAACCGCGTTTTCTATAATCTGAATGGATGTAAACGGTCACGTGATACTGATCTGGAATTTTTTACACGTCGATAAATTCTGCGGACTAATTTTGGTTTCTTGTTTCCAGGTCATTTTATGTGAAGTATTACCTATATCAAGGCCTTAGAGCATAATAATAACAACAACAAGCCCCCCCCCCCCATTTCCTATCAAAATTTACAAACCCTAGATTATAATGGTCCATTTTAAGCTAAAACAAAGTAATTGCACAGAGATTCCTGCTCTCCAACACTCACCCCTTTGCCGAAGAAGGCATATGGCAGGCTTTGCAAGCCAATCATATGGCAAGCTTTACAAGCCAGTCTTCATAAATTATTATTGCATTTCGCTTCGATGACATGTTCCAGCAGCTGTTAATAAAGGTCATGGTCAAATGGCGAGCAAAAGATCTCACTAAAAATGGATACGAATCTGCTTTCGATAGAACAAACTGTGCAGAAAGCAAGAACAACGGATGCTATAACAACACCTACAATACGCAATGGTAATGTTAACAACATAAATAACCTGGTTTAAATAGCATCAACCATTTACTTTTATTTTATTTTTTTTTTAAATTGATCATAACGAGCTCATTAGATAACTGTCATGATCCGCGCTAACACTCCAGCCTACACTACTATATAAATATCGATCACTATAGGCTAACGAAGATGGGGCTACATATTCTATAGCAGTGAAGAGGCTAATGAAAGGATATTTTGAGCTACCTACAAATGAATGCTTTGTTAATTAAACCTGCTGATATAATGACAGAAAGACAGTAAATTGGAATTATAAGGATTAAATGATCATTGTTTGGTATTTATCGATGTGTAACTTGTCACCTAATCATTCACAAAGTTAACATAAAGTCCTTCGGACTATATTTACTTTGTGAGTGATTAGATACAACTTACATATCGATAAATACAGAACCATGATCATTTAATCCTAAAATATAGATTCAGCCGTGTTTCAAAGCGCCTCTAAAATCTCCACCATCTCACACTCATGGCTTTTGATAAAAGTAGCACCAACCTCTTTGCGAGGTATAACACCAGCTTATTGGAGATTCCGTCATAGCTTACTATACAGCTTAGGACCCGGTCCGCAATTTTCTAGTTGTTTCTTTTCTCCGGATAGGACCTTCCATTGGTACATTTAAAGCCTAGAAATCCGCATAAATGATGTATGAAAGGCGAATCTTTACGAGGAGGTCCTGAAAGACTTTAATATTCCTTTTCTGCATACGGCACGGATATGCCCTACGGCTTTCCGTCTATGTCGCGGCACACTTTGGTTTGCGCTGCCATTATGTCTTTCCTGCTAAAGACATGAAGAAATTGGCAGCAGATGAACTATTTATTCTTGTCCTCACAGTTCTTTTACACCATCTGCCTTAAGTCTTTCATCCATACATAGTGGCTACTTTCGGTCCCAGTGTGAAGCAATTGGTCTGCAGTGTGCGGTCACACTTTCATGCTGACTCGCAGCGGGTATATGAGTATCTCTTCTATCCAAAGATACAATTAGCGATTCGGGGTTCAGGCGCTCAACTTTGGCAATGTCGCTCACTTGCACGTAAAAGCCAATTCCAGTGATGACGAACACGCCGAGGTACTGGCGTGATTTACCGTGCTGGATAGCACTTTCGTCTGCTGGGTAAAGTGCCGACGAAAGAACGTAAATGCAACAGAGGTTGGCGGCGTTTTTTTACAGTGACGACAGACCGCGGCGGGACGCACCTGGCGTTGGCATTTAGCAACGACCTTAAACGGGCGGTATACCGACACATGAAATTCCAACTCCTCACACCTCAAGAACCACCATCTATATCTTTCGCGTATGTTTTCTTGGATGCCTGTTGTCTTGGGCGGCCATCCGCTCAGCCTAATCAATGTACAGGGCTGCGGCAGCAATGCTTCAGAAACAGGCTGTGACCATTATTGTGTCACACAGATTATTAAGTGGAACTTTCTCGAGCTCTGATCTCAGAAGGAGATGAAACTTCAGGCCGTGGAGAGTTCGTATCTCCTATAAAAAAAAACAAAAAACCGTAACATCAGCTTCGAGCTTGTGACTTGCAGGCACAGTAATGGGGTAGTCTTTCGCTACCGCGTCGACTATGACCAGCTTCATTACAAAGACAGTGTGGGCTGAAAATGAGGTTCACATACATTATCCAGCTCACCTAGCAACTCCTCCATTTTTGCAGCTGACTCCTTTACCAACGGTCGAGCCACCGGACCAACCCTGTACCAGGAAATTGGCTGTTTGCCCAGTCCGTTTGCCTGCACTGCTTTTTCATGCTCTTCACTAATTAAAAGACCTCTCCTGAGCAGGTTCCACAAGCGCTCGGCTAGCGACGTGAACAAGCTTAATTGAAAACTTTATCCACCTCTAAATGACATTTTGCACATCTCCAACAACTCAGAAAACCGTATCAAACTGCATTCTTACCCTGCTTTCTATCTTATTTAGATTTGTGTCATTGTGTTTCCGCCGCAGCATGGGTATATCCAGTGGAAGGTGTAACTTTTATCTGCCGGAATCGAACCTAGCTCATACAAAGTGCTATGAAAGTGATTGATATCTTTTTAAGATTAACAAATTTAACAGGACACACACACACACACACACACACACACACACACACACACACACACACACACACACACATATATATATATATATATATATATATATATATATATATATATATATATATATATATATATATATATATATATATATATATATATATATATATAATTGGTATTGTCATTGACTTTTGTCCAAAATTGTGGGTACGACTTCAGCCTAAGTGACTAATATTTTGTTTTCATAAACGACGTATTACATGGCTAATATATGTCTATGATAGTCGACTATATATTAAGACTATCATTTGCATGGAATTATGTTTACCTGGGTTTGTTCTAAAATACAGCCCTGGTTGCGACTTTAGAATTTTCTAAAAATGAATTTTCTTTACTGTTTGATGGAAATTACTATTAAGATGACTCTCATCCCGGTCCTCAAATTGTGTCTTAGGTTTTTATATTAAGGTTGGTTATATTAGAATTACTCATTCTATACGTTTACAACAGTATTGGGGGAATAATTTTAAGCAGTGTTTCAGTTTTAATTTGAGAGGAAAATTTAATCACTGGAATTACAAAGTGCTCATTGATTATTTTAGGACAAAAACGCTATTTGGTTATTATCTTGAAGTCATTAAGGACATTTATATTATATCATTGTGACACATCAAGCCTATTAGCACATCAGCAGAATTCCATGTTACTGATATTTCAGCGCTTTCAAGATTTGAATTCATTCGGATCACCACTGGAAGTCATTCGGAATATTCTATACTTTTTGTGCTTGTGATAGAACTTTTACGACTATTATTGCACAATACTGTTTTACTCTTTATAAATTTTCACTTCCTATCCTAGGGAAATAAATCATTTGCTGACTTTCACTGAATTTATTGATCTTTGCATCTTTGTAACGACATATATATATATATGTATAAGTATATATATATATATATATATATATATATATATATATATATATATATATATATATATATGCACAGCTTCATCGTACATCAGTGTGATTATTCAAATAAGGAAATATTATACCTCTTTCAAATATCATTGTACATCAAGTGGTATTCAAAAACAAACTAATCCTCTTTCAAATGCGCATGAGAATAACATAAAATATAGCAGGTAAATTGTTCGAAACGGTTATTGTAGCCGATAATGTAGTGATGCACAAACAAATGAAGCCAAATCTATGTCTACAGTCTCATAAAAAGATGTAAACGTAACTATTTCATTAATTTTATTTTACAATATTTTTGTCACGCAGTTATTCCAAGTATCAGACGTAGATTGAAATGTAATGATTGAATCTCCTGCCAGATAATGGGGAAAAAAGGAAAGAAAAAAAAAACCAGCAATTAAAGAGAGCAACCAATAAATGTGCTATGCCTGTTTATATATAAGTACCAAAAAAAAACCTAACCTACTTCTACACGTTAAGAATGCTTCCCTATTAAATGCACTCACATCTCTCTCTGTATATGTCTGTCTGTCTCTGTTTCCCCCGCTCTATGTTTATAATGTGGAATTATGTATATAGGTGTGTAGACCGGTATGTAAAACTATGCTATGTTTTATATACGCACGTACGTATGCATACATATATGGATGGATGGATCTCTGCACGTACTTATGTATCCATGCATGCTCACATGCATGCACGTACCTAGGTGTATGTTTGTCTCATGTCTAGCATGTAGGCATGTACATGTACGCATGTATGTATATATGTATGTATGTATGGATGTATGTATGTGTGTGTATGTTTGTGTGTGTATATTTTATGTATGTATGTATGTATGTATGTATGTATGTATGTATGTATGTATGTATGTATGTATGACTTTCTTTATTTCCTTTTCAAAAGAGATTTCATTTAGTGGTTTTTGTTTCCTAAAAATAATGACAATAAAGATAGGAACATAGCTTGACATTAATGGATTTACAATACACTAAACATGTAATATATATATATATATATATATATATATATATATATATATATATATATATATATATGCAATAAACTGACAACTAACAGTGCAAAACAAGTATCTAACTAGCCTCAGCGCTTTCGACTCTTAATGAGTCTTTATCAAAGGCAAATACAAAACATAGACAAGACAAAAAAAACAAAACAGAAAAACCGTAGTGTTTGTAAAACTTTACATGGATGTTTCTTCAGGACTTAAACCTCCAAATGTATTATGTTTCAACTAGTTTATATCAACTTTTTGCGGATACTGGAAATTATTTGTATTAACCTAGAAATCGATGAGCCATAACGACATCTGGTATCATGTGTACATTTATGTAAGCGCAAATTACATCCCGGATATTTCATTGTTATAGTAGTAATTGTAGGCTATTAAACAAATTTAGAGAATTTTTACAAAGTAAAATGTGTCGGCTGCAAAGGATAGGTTTATTTGCGCATGGCTGTATTTTTCTAGTCTTCTTGGTTTAAACCGTTTGGTTTCAATGTTCTAAGGCGGCGTATATAGTAAGATTCCTTTCCTTTCCTGGATTCGGAACTCCATTTGGGGTTGGTACCCCAAATATATATATATATATATATATATATATATATATATATATATATATATATATATATATATATATATATATATATATATATATATATATATATATATATATACACATACATACATAAGTCAGAAAACACAATATCTAAACACATGGTGAGGGAACTCATTGCAAACGAAATATATAAGCAACAGAGATAAAGAGAGGGAGTAAAATGAAATTATTTACATTCGACTGGAACGATTCAGATGGATTATCACATTGGTTTTCACTTGGAACGCTTGTGAATAATTTAATAATTGAATAATAGAAATGAAATGGGTCCATTTCCCTAATATACTTAATAAGCATAATATCAAATATTGTTTTCAAGTTCATTTATTCTTTTGTACATTGTGTCCATTCCTTCAACCACCATACACCTGAATGCCTGCCATGAATGATCATCCATAAAATCAAAGATCTCCACTCTCTTGCCCAAAAAGGATATGAAGTAATGAGTCACTGTCCTGACAAAAACGCCAGTGTGAATCTTGTCGGTCTATTGTATCTATTATTCTTTCAAACGTAGTGTTACGTTTATCATTTATGGCTTGGCAATATAGTAACATATGCATGGCTCTGCCTGTAGCCAATCTTTTGCAGAGTTTACAGTTAAATTCATTTTCTGTTGAAATTGAACGCATTGTTAAATAGGCAATGTTAGCGAAAGTCCACATTTTATTAGGAAAATATTTATCAATCTTCCAGACAGCAAGTACTTGAAGATTAGTATGGACATTTGCATATAATGTAAAAGTTTAGGTCTCATTTCAAGTTTAGATCTCCACAATGATTCTTCGCAGCAGTGAACTGCAGTTTCAATATTCCTCCTCCAGACTGATTTCGGGACAGAATATAGTGTATTCACGTATAGATGGAAGAAACCTCCAAGCTGGGCTGGTATTTCAAAAGAACACGATATATATATATATATATATATATATATATATATATATATATATATATATATATATATATATATATATTTATTTATTTATTTAACAAAACCAACGCTCTCGCTCTCGTCTATCAGGAAGTCAAGAATTCTTCTGTTGAATATAATTATATAATTTTCCATGCTAGTGAATCGTTAGCTCTGCAGATTTTATTGAAGAAACCTAATTTGATTTTATCTACATATCCCTCAACTGACCACAGTCCAAGACTGCTAATTGTTGTCTCTATAGGTGAGCATTGATGAAGACCTATAATTCTTCTTGCAGTTTTTCATTGACATACTTCTAGATCATATACCTGTGACTGGCTCAAGCTGGACCATAATTCGCATCTATATGTCATAGCAGGTAGTACTATTTTTACCTTATTTTAGCACTATTAATTGGATTCATACCATCCTTTCCATTGACAGTTCCAACAAAGGAATAAAATACTGATCTTCCTTTATCACAAGCATTTTTCACTGCAGCAGTATTAGTAAGATCTGAGGAGAGAGTAACCCCAGCATATATTCTAGAAGAAACAATAGGGATCATCTTATCTCTGAGCATAAGCATAGATTTTTGTATGATTGTTTTTCTTCGAAAATATGACGATATTGCTTTTATCAGCATTGTACCGAAGTCTCCACTTCGATGCATACTCATGGAGATTGCGAAGTAAAACACACATACCATTGTGCACTAGACTAAACGGCCTGGGACTCATTGTGCACTAGACTAAACGACCTGGGACTACATTCATCATTCCTTAAATGTAAACGGAAGCGAAAAAAGAATCGTTGTTTCAAAGCTGGCCGGCGTAGAACAGGAAGAAGAATTCCAGTTATCTCCCTTGCGCCCTTTCTGGCACAGAAATTTAAAAATTCGGCTGTTAATTTAGATAACCTAATTCAAATCCCTCTTAAATCGTCAACCTTTGTGTCAACTATCCAAGAGATACCACTGCGCGTCGCATTATTAAATGCCCAATCAGTAGGACCACCGGAAAAGCGCACAGAAATGGTTAATTTTATCAACGATCAGAATATCGACGTCTTTTTCCTGCAGAAACATGGCTAAAACATCAGGTGATGAGCCCAAGTGCGCGGATCTAACACCCACCGGTTAGTCCATCAAGTCGTTCCCCCGCCACTCTCGCGGAGGTGGAATTGCTGTCATCGCAAAGAACTCCATGATCAACCATCTTAACCACACTACAACCTTCAGTTTCTACCACACATTGTTTGAACTAGTCCAAACCACACTCACACTGGAACAAAGGTCATTTTAATTTATCTGCCTCTACCGCCCCTCCTCCTAGTAGAAAAAACAAGCTGACTGAATCTCTCTTTTCGGAACAGTTTCCGAATCTCCTGAAGTATGGAAATTCGATAGGTGGCAACCTGATTATTCTTGGAGATTTCAACTTTCACTTTGATTGTCCTGGAAACATATCCACATCAAAACTCTTAGATTCCATTCACGTTTTCAACCTGAAACAGTCAGTTAGCAGACATACCCATAAACATGGTCACATTTTCGACTGGATTCTTTATAGACCTGATGATAATATTCTAAAGTCCTCCCTGGTGTCCCACTAACTTGCATCAGGTCACCTTTGCATTATATGCCATCTTGACGTATCAGTCCCTAACCCTCGACCTTTATTTGCTACTAAAAGAAACCTCCGTATGATAAACAGAACCCAACTAATGCATGACATCCAAGCAAACCTAACAACTAGCTTACCTCCTACAGCAGAACAACTCGATAACTGCCTGCGTTCATTGCTTGACAAACATGCCCCAGCAACCAAGTACAGAGTATCAATTCAAAAGTGTTCTCCGTGGTATAGCAGTGTTAGAGACCAGCTTCGCACTGCTAAAAGAGACCGCCGTAAAGCTGAGAGGCTTTGGCTTTCCACCAGACTCATTATTCATAAGCAAATCTATGACGACGCTAAGGAGAATGTTACAAAAATAGTCCATGCAGAGAAATCAGCCCACTACAGTACTAAGATCACGGAAAGTTCCAGCTGCAAAGAGCTATTCGAGATTGCTAACAAGCTAATGTCAAGGAACAAATGTACACCACTTCCAACTCTCTTCTGTCTAGTCGACCTTCCGGACCTGTTTGCAACTTTCTTCCGTGACAAAGTACAAACCATCAGAGATAAACCTGACAACACAATTTCAATTGACTCGTCGTCACCATACAGTTCCGATACAGAATTTCAGCGGCAACCGTTAGCAGCATTTGAACATGTCTCTATGGATTTAGTACGTACAATCGTGATGAAGGGTGCGCCAAAGTCATGTGAACTTAATCCGATTCCAACATCACTGCTGCTTGAGTGCTTAGATCCAATATTGCCGTCACTAACTGATGTTATTAATACCTCTCTCTCATCCGGGGAATTCCCATCATTTTTCAAAACTGCCATTGTAAAGCCTCTGCTGAAGAAACCAACACTCGACCATAACGATTTAAAGAACTAGCGCCCAGTTTCTAATCTCCACATTCATGTGAAAAATCTTAGAAAAAGTTGTTCTATCCCAACTTGTATCTCATCTGAGTTCAAACAGACTTTTTATCAATGTACAGTCTCCATATCGCCCTTGCCACAGAACTGAAACTACTCTTCTGAAAGTAGTTAATGACCTTCTCTCTGCTTTGGATAGCGGAAAGATTACAGTCCTCATTCTCCTTGACTTGTCTGTACCATTTGACACAATAGACCATGATATATTACTTCACCGTCTCCAGCATTTATTTGGCATTCACGATACAGCCTTATTATGGTTCAAGTCCTACTTGGTCAACAGGACACAAATTGTGTCCGCAAATGGAAAACACTCCAGCCCAGTTGATCTATGTTGTGGTGTTCCACAGGGGTCTGTTCTTGGACCTGTTCTCTTCATTATATACACTCAGCCACTCTCAAGTGTCATAGATCATCATCCAGTGTCTCACCAGTTGTATTTTGATGACACCGAAATATACAAATATAGCCACCCAACTGAAGTTGAAGCTAACGTCCAAGGTGTAGAGAGGTGCATTTCCGATGTGAAATCATGGATGACATGTAACAAGCTGCAGATGAATGATGATAAAACTGAAACCATTCTGATTACAACACAAAAACTTTCTCATTCACATCCTTTACCTCAGACAATAAATATCAGCAACACCAACATTCAATTCACACAGTCAGTACGTAGCTTAGGTGTTACTCTCGACTGTATTCTCTCATTGCACCAACATGTCATGAACATATGCAAGGCTGCATATCTTGAGCTGAGACGCATCAGCTCCATTCGCAAGTATCTTTCATTTGATGCCACTAAAACACTTGTGTGTTCCTTAGCACTTTCAAGACTGGACTATTGTAACTCAGCTCTGTCTGGTTCGTCTCTATATCTACTCCAGAAACTTCAAAAAGTTCAAAACACAGCTTCTCGGATCATTCTCAGAGTACCACGATCAGAGCACTAATCCCCCTGCTCTGTACCCTACACTGGCTATCCATTCGATCCAGAATTAAACACATAATTTGTTCTCTGTGCTACGTTTCAATGACGGGCTACAGTCCAACATACCTATCGGACCTCACCCATGTGTACACACCAGCAAGATACTTACGCTCCTCTTCTGACACTCGTATTCTCATTATTCCCACTATGAAAATGAAACCATATGGACAACATTCTTTTGCATACCAGGGCCCAGCAACGTGGAACGAATTGCCCACTGAACTTAGACACAAAAAAACAGTGAACTCATTCAAGTGCGCTCTTAAAACTGACCTATTTCAACTGCAAGAACAGATTTAAAGACCTAATAATGTTTCCTTACCTTAAATATTTTCAGCATGTTTTCTGTTTTCTAATTTCGTGGTGTTTGTTTTTATTTTTGTAATCATATCATTATATATGTTTTTTAAGTGTTGTCAAATGTTGTAAAGAGCTTGGAGCTTCTAAAGATTACGCGCTATACAAAGTCCTCATTATTATTATTATTATTATTATTATTATTATTATTATTATTATTATTATATTATTATTATTATTATTATTATTATTATTATTATTATTATTAAATTATGAAGATATCAAGGTCGTGTCATCCGCTAGTAAAAAACAAGGGATACTTAATGTACCAACGTGTATTCCAGATTTTGTTGACTCCAGCAAGAATATCAGGTTATTTATCATGACTAAGAATAGCCATGCTGATAGAGTTCTTCCTTGTCCTACCCCTTGATTGACTGAGTATAGATTCGAATGATCGCCGTTGAGCAGAACAAGGGCCCTAATTTCTCAAAAAGAATTTCGAATCAATCTTCACAGTTTTCCTTTAACTCCGAGATTGAATAGCTTATAAAAGAGGCCATGCCATACCGTATTAAAGGCTTTCGCATTGTCCAGGAATGCAGCATAAACTTTTGAGTGACCTTCTAAATAATGGGCTATTCTCTCTTTTATAATAAAGGCTGCAGTGATGCTATTGCATCCGCTTCGATATCCCTATTGTAATTGGTGAGGGAAATTGATCCTTTCACTAAAAAGAGTTAGCCTCTTCAGCAATATTTTTTCAAATTCTTTTTGAACAGCGGGAACGACTGAGATATGTCTATAGCTATTCATATCTAGCCTGTCTTTTTTCCCACCTTTGATGATAGGTATAACATATACAGTTTTGAAGTAGTCATGATACGTTTCAAGGAGATGATGCGATTGTACACTTTACACAAAATAGGACTAATCGATTGACAGGCAAAAATTAAATGCTCTCATATATCTTATCGTAACCACATGATTTATTTTTCTTTAGCTCTCTTACAGCCTCTTCAGTGTCATTCAGCAATATGATCTCACACATATCCTTATCTGCTCCGTCTTCAGTATTTGAATCCACAGTATTCTTCATGGTGTTACTAATTTCAGCTGGAAACGATTCGTTAAAATGAGTATCTGGTGTTTCAGTTCCTAAAGTTTTAAATGCTGGCGCCACGCATCACGAATCAGATGAGGGTCCCGTATTATTTCTCCTTCCACTTATTAGTTCAGAAATATCTTGTTTCTGTCCCTTCATATGCAATCTTACTAGTCTATAAAATTTTTCCTACATCCAGTTCTGCAGCATTTTCTAGCTCATCGAATTGTTCCTGGTCTTTTGCCTTGTTTAGTTGGTTTCTGAATTTACTTTTGGCACCTTTATATTCTACTTACGTTGTAAAGTGTATACCACGTAGCCGTTCGTCCTCTTTCCATAACGCTCGTTTTCTTCTCATCTCTTTATGTAGTTCAGTCACATTAGTGAATTTCCAGTAAGGTTTTAGGTGAGTCAGGAAGGTTTTCTTTGGGAGATTTTTGTTAGCTGTATCGCGTTAAACAATCACAACTGCAACAAGGGCATTTTGTACATCTGCAATGTTGTCTGAAGGTAGCTCCACTAAATTTAAATGCTCATTGGTTTCACTTCTGTACCACTCCTACTGTTTTGAAGTCGCTTTTCGCCAGTTGATCGTAACTGGATATCTGGGAAATGTTGATACCTGAAGTTAGTCTGGAACTAACAACTATGCTCTTGCAGGTAAATTATCTGATAGATTTAGATGATGATCATGATCAATGTTAGCACTACGGACTAAATCTATTTTTGAGGCGGCTATGAAAATGTAGTTAATCAAGGACGAGTTTTTGCCATCAGTTGAGCAATATGTATATCCCGGTATTCCAGAAGTGGAAATATCACATGCGGACTTTAAATGTTTATTTTTCAGAAAGGAATGTAGTATATAACCATTTTCATTTGTACTTTTCGGAATCTCGTTTTTGGTATCTCCACATTAAAGTTACCACAAATAATCACAAAAACGTTTTACCTATATCGTAAAGGCATTCCACAGTTTCCATTATTTCTTTATAATCATCTAAGGAGGCATTTGTGGAAGTAAACCACACACAAAACATAAACAATCTGATAGTACGCAGGCTAATTTCAACTGCAATAATTCTGTTGTTTCCGATGTTATTCATAGGACGAACCGGTAGTGACTTCCGATAGAGAATTGCAATTCCTCCAAATCTGGATGGACGTTTTCTTTCCCATAGACACGTATGAATTATGTTATCCGGTCTCGAGAAAGCAGTAAATTCCCTGTCAATGCTTTGGAAAAATTGCAGTTGTTCTGGATGTAGCCAATGCTCTTGTATGCACACAATATTTACCTTATGAAGCAAAGAACAAAGATAGGGCATTCCCGACATGATGCCATTCGCATTTCAAGTCAGTATGTTTAGAGTAGTCATTCAAAAATTAAACAAAAACTGCTCCACATGCAATTTATGGATACGGGACCATTTGTCTTTCGTACCATTCTCTGGCTAATACAAATTCAGGCCAAAACCCCTGCTGTGAAATTTTGGTAAGCAGATTTTCCGAAACAGTAACACGAACGGTATAAGTTTCTCCGTTCATATTTGACCACGTTTAAGGAATCATAATATCTGTGATTTTCACTCCTCGATTGTACGCATGTCTGAGTATTACATGTTTTAGCTCTTCTGGGCCATAATTTGCTTTAATACGTGATAACAGCAACAATTTCGTTTTTGGGTTTTTGCTTTATCTACTTCACATATTACAGTTGGCGCTGTAGTGTTTGGCGTTTGTGCTACCAGAGATTCCGTCAAACTTAGAGTACGAATCTCATCTGTTGGTAGCCTGGAGTTGCATAAGCCGGTATTTCTATATTCTTGTTGATCTGACAAAATCCTGTTACGGGAGTCTAGACGACGGCTATCAATTACATTTGTATTCGGAACTGTATTTGCAGTACTTGATGTATTCGAAGATGGGCAAGAAGATCTGGTCATATTTGCATATGAGCATGACAGCTGTATAAAGTTTGTAAGTTGGAACTGTATTCCACGAATCTGTGCACTCTCTCAATTTGTTTCTCGTTTACAACTCGTACCTTTTCAATAATCATTGCCTGGCTCTTTATTACATCTGCCATTTCATGTAGGTCAGATTCGTAACACGGATATTCGTGAATGGGGAATGGCAACAACTCAGCATGCAGTGACGTCATATGACCGGGATTGTTGCTGTGATTATATATTCTCCTTCTTTGTATATAAAGCAACAGGGCACCTAGAACATGCCTCTCAGAATAGACATTACCGCATAATTCAACAAGAGAAGGAACACAGAAAACTGCAGAAACGAATAAAACAGTTATAGGGGGACTAACATATGATCAAGGAGACACCAGATAACAAAGAAGTTATATAACATAAAAAAAGAGAGAACACGAGAACAATCTATATATTGCAATAAGACTAACACACATGCATTTACATAACACATGCATTTACTTTGTTGTTAGAATCTTCTCTTTCTTGTTGAGTATTATTTTATACTTTATTGTGTCATGAGTATACAAGAAACTGAATTGTTACATTTTAATAGAAGAAATTATCATATAGTTATTTAGACCATTGCAGCGTACCTAACTTGCACTTTGTCAATCCGTTGCACGTGAAGTATTTTTTCAAACCATATTGCATTGAATACTTGATAAAAAAGACTATTTAGCATGGCCTTCAAACACAAAAACTTTAAGTTGCTGTTTTTATCTTAAAAATAAATATTAAAAAGTTTAAGTCAATTCATGTTATTGCCACTTATGGACAGATTGAAAATTGACGCAAACGTTGATTCTTCAGTCTTGTACTTTGAAAAAAATATATGCATAGATCAGAATTAATTAAATATCAGATGTATTCAATATTTTCCTCCCTGATGCTTGTTTCTTTTGTGTCACGAGTAGTGTTCATATCTTATTAGGTTGTGCTATGGCATTGGTGTTGATTGTTGATATTTTGTTAGGTTGTTGCATGGCATTGGTGTTGATTGTTGATATCTTGTTAGGTTGTTGCATGACGTTGGTGTTGATCGTTGATATCTTGTTAGATTATTGTGTGGCATTGATTTTGATTGTTGATATCTTGTTAGGTTGTTGTATGGCATTGGTGTTGATTGTTGATAACAAGATCCTCAACATGCCATTTCAATAGGAAAGTGACACTTACACATTTGTACACTGTATACATTTTATGTTGTATATGTCAGAGAGACCAGTACATGGTCCGGCAGGCTATGACGGAGTGGGAGCGTTACACCTGTCTCCGATTTAAGGAGGCCACGTCTTCAGACATCAATGTTATCGTTTTCCGTGATGCCGAGGGGGGGGGGGATATGACGATAAAATTACGATGAAATCTTTCCAGTTCGAACCTGGCAACTCGGAATTGCTGTCTAGTCTGAACGAATATTTGAGCATGTGCTATTAAACTCTTTCGATCGATTGTAGATATTATTCTTCGTAGTGTTTGGATTATAGATAATTCTTTGTATTTTTTTCCTTGAAAATGTATGATCTAGACCGGTTCTATTTTAGATGCTCATGTTAAATCCCTTAAGAGTGTATCATTTGGTCAACAAATATATGGATGTTAACGCATGGAGACTGAGTGGTTCGAATTCTTCCAGAAGTAATCACCAGTCGTTTTCTTCATATTCAAGGCTATTCATGAAACTAGAATTGTGGAGTCTACATTATTTATTCTTAGGAAACCAGGCACAGTAACTGGTGGATAAAATATAAGCATGTAAAATTAAAATCTAATATATATATATAGCCTCATCATTTCTCGAGGAGGGGAAAATTTGTGACCCATTGGTTTTGTGATATTTTTTTCATACTGTCCGAATATCAGTATCAGTTTCGCATGGGTATCAGAAGGCAGACACTGTGTATGTGTGATGCCGCCATAAAAAGGAATACAGACAAGCTTCTATAGGAAGTGAAAACCTGTAACGTGTAAATTATTTACCGGAAAACAAAAATTTCAATGTAAAGTATCATGCAAAATATAATCTCAGCCCTTGCAATCATTCAAACGTAATTGAGCAAAATCAAAATTGAAAGGCAATTGTCAAAGTAAAACAATATGTTTTTCCCGAAAGCAATGACATTGAACTTGTACGCGGTCCTTTTAATGTGAAGTAGTAAATGTGATTTGAATTTGTGGAGTTTTGAGCGGAAACTTCATCGAAAGGGCTACATTCTATGTCAAATACCAACCTCAAGTTTAGCATCACCCAAGTCTTGTTAAAAAAAGCCCCATATCAATCTTTCTTACAGTCCATTAAGACCTTCAGATGTTATTGAGCAGAAAGGAAATTTGTGACTGACGTGACATTACACTGCGGAATGAGGCGGTTGGACTTACGTAACGCTATATACTCTACCTATTGATATGGAGAGAACATAAACGAACTATCATATGTTAAATAGATATTGTTCGTGAAAATCAAATATTCATAGATTGAAAATAATTGTTATTTAAGCAAAAGCATTACTTTCGTCACCAGGTTTTGAACCAAGGAGAAAAAAAAAAAAACATTTCTACATGTAGCAGGAAAAAATAGATGCAACTAAACCAACAAGTTTTGAATGCTAATGCGAAAAAATAGCTTACAACGTCCAGTACATTACTGGGTGTCGCAATGTCCAGCATATTTATTCCTTCCAGAAAAATACAGCTACCCAGCACTCTATTCCTTTCTTTCCAGCTGTCACAGTTGGGAATGGTGGGAGGACAGCAGATGGTTGCCTTATGCATAGATCCGACCTGTCAATCAAATCCACAAATATTGACCAATCGGATAAGAGCGTCCAGTGCTACGGTAACATCCGCCACGTTTTACCCACAAACAAACGTGTGGTGAAAATGCAGATGCATTAAAGACTTTCGTGATATTGGCGATAAATTGACAAAATGGTTCTTCGATGTGAATGGGAAACGTGTAATGTAGATGAGAGATATCCAGAAAGGTAGGAAGGGGGCCGTTTAATACGTTTTCCGAGTCCAAAATGCGATCTGGAAAAGGTGAAACAATGAATCAAAGCATGTGGTTGACCGCACGAACAGCTTAATATCGCCAGAATAAACCAACACAAGGTCGTTTGCTCAAAGGTAATTCAATTAAATTTTCACTATGGTAAATAAGTATAAGTAGTAATCTAGAAAATAATGTTAAATAGAAAGGATATAATACACATTTCGTAAGGCTGATTTATGTAATTGTTGTTGTTGTTATCATGGGTTAACTACGTTTTTTTTCAGTACACGGTAGGCTATACATGGCGGCCAGGTTTATCTGGTGGATAAAAAACCCGGGAAAAAGCACAGACTCACGGGAAACTACTAAAACACTTTTTCACATACCACATTGGCCAAGCCCGATATTGGAACCTATGTGCACGTAGGTGAGATGGCAGTGACCAGTCGAGGTGAGAGCCTTTGACCACTCGGGGATCTGGGTCACCTTGTAATATTTGTGCTTTAATTATAAGCATACATTTATCCCATACCAGTCCCCTTGGTATTTTTATCTTGTATTGCATAATTAACAACAGGTTAACACATCGGGTTATTATCAGAGCATGTATGATGGAGCATATATTTATGTTATGATTAGGTCATGAATAAAAATAAGAATAAGAATTCTTTATTTCAAACTACATTGTCCATACATCTAAATTAAAATATAGATATAAAATGTTTCTTTGCTGATATTAATATAAAATATTAGATTTACTTTGCTTTTTTATTGTCATATAATGCATTGTTTTGCAAATATACATATTTTTCAGCACTTTGTTGGAGGAAATGGAACAAATGAGAATTACCCAGACCCCATTCAACCTGATGGTTCACGTGCTATGCCAGCTAGAAAACTTCCAGTGAAGAGAGCTTCTTCACAACAAATTGAAACCAGTCAACATAAATGCAAATGCTTGCATTTGAAAGAAAACACAACTATGAAAGGGCCAAGTAACTCACAGAATATGTCTAGCTTTATTCTTCTTTTACATATGAAATTTAACAAGTTTAATTTCAGAATAAATTCAGACATTAATATTAAAGTGAATATGCAAAGCTAGCAAGTTAATAAACTGGTACTGTCTGAAAAGTGTTTCCATTACTTTCCTTATACTTCACACTCAATTAAAATTATATACATAAACAAACATGAAAACTTCTTGTTGACTAACATCAGCGTGTATAAGTATTTATTTCTTACAGATTGAACTGTCCAGATATGAATTGTGAGTCAGATGTGTCTACACAGATTGAAGACCCATGTAAGTATTTTAATCACTTATTTTGAAGATTGCAGATATGGAATTGCATAATCTCTGTACAATTCAGATACTTTTTGTAACATTGAAATCATAAATAGAATGTCTGGTTTAATCCTTTCCACATACATATCCTCCTGTGTGTACACAATGAATTCACAACATTCACATCCTGTAACCATAAGTTGACCTTGAATCTGTTCATAGTAACTATATGTTTTCTTTAATGATACGTGCTCATCCTTCTGTAAATATAAATCTGGTATATCATTGCATGCTTTTTCAACGGCCATTTTTCTAGCAGAAAAGGGCATTTAATTTCCACAAGTCCACATACTCTATAGTCACATTGTTTCTCATCAGGCGAGGTACCCAAAAATGAAACGTAGCAGCAGGCAGGGTGAACCCTACAAATTTGTACGTGACCTTATTTAACAAAAATAAAGGTTCCTACAGGAGCTGAAAAATAAGGTCAATAACGCTAAACCGAACCTTCTAACTTTTATTATTACCGTATAGTTTGAAAAAACGGATAATAAATAGTTTGGGTTAGCTCATTTTTGTTACTTTATTTTTGACTTTTTGTTTTTTATGTTATAATGCGTTTAGTTTACTCGTCGGGTCGCTCAATTTTTGTCATTCACCCTGCCTGCTGCTATAAATTAAACAATTATTATAAATAATATTATCAATAATGAATATTGAAGAACCACATTCAGCTAGATTAGCTCGAGAGCGATTAGAGGCAATTAGAAAATATTTACCTGTTCGTGATGCTGTCAACCAACAACTACAACAACGACAAGAATCTCATGTTGAATTTGAAGAGGATACAAAACAATTATTTAAACCTATCACAGAAACCACTAAAGGTCTTCTTCCTGTTTCTGAGAAGATTGCAG
The DNA here is from genome assembly GCA_016617855.1 of Megalonaias nervosa. Taxonomy (NCBI): domain Eukaryota; kingdom Metazoa; phylum Mollusca; class Bivalvia; order Unionida; family Unionidae; genus Megalonaias; species Megalonaias nervosa. The sequence continues at coordinate 29,588 of JAECUM010002771.1, read as the reverse complement.
AGGTGACCGGCAAAATAGCAAAACGTACTAAACAAACGAAGAAACTTCTGCGAGAACTTCCGGTCGAGATAGCTGCTGCGTTACCATCTCCTGCTGAACCAGAGCCTGCTGAACCACCTCCTGCAGAACCAGCGCCTGCAGAACCAGAACCAGCACGGGGCAGAGTTAATGTAGTTGACAAATTCACTGATGCTGCCATTAATGATATCAAATCGGCTAAAAACGTAGGTCACTTAGCTAAAAGCGCGGTCAGGAGTTACAATAACCGAATAAATTTATTAAAACCTGATTACCCAGATGACACTATTAGTCGTGAATTATGGTACAGGTGGATATTTCGTATTCATTACGGAGTTGATCAAGCTAGAAATACTGATCAGAGGTTTATTGATTACAATAATGCGATTGATAACTATATCGCATAACAAGAACAATTACGACAGCGACAAAAGCGTAAAGGGGAAGAACAAGATCCTCCTATGACCACAGACGAATGGCGGAAACAACGTGAAGAAAAGGAAAAAAGAGAGAAAGAATCTAGTAAAAAAGGAAGCGGTCTTTCTACTGGAGGTAATCTTACTCCATGTCCTAATAACGTCCTTGCCGATGTTGATCGACTAGAAATCCTCATCGGAGGAAAACGAGCTGGTAATAATTCTCCAGAAATAATTAATGAAGCAGCTGATATTTGCAGACGATTATTTACTGGCGGTATCATGGACGTTGATGTTTATCAGTCTCTTATTAACGAAATTGCCGATGACTACTATAGTGACTAAGTACGTAATTAAATACAATTACTATAATAAAATGATCGTACATAGTACTCAACGTGGACCAACTATGGTCAGGGTAATAAATTCACGGTTACCAGTATACAAAACAACCTACGGAGATGGACTGGGTGATGTTGTTCAGGGTCTATTTAAAAGGATAGCCCCAAAAGCAATACCGATTGCAAAGCAACTGGGAATGAAAGCTATTGATGTTGTTCGTGAAAAAGGTATTGGTGCTGTTGGTGATGTTGCCAGTAAAGCATTTTCAGCGATCAAAGATAGACTAGCACGATTAATACGACGAAAACCTCAACCACCGGTAAAATTACCTAGTACTGAAGTAATGCCTGCAAATGTCAGTAAAATAATAAATCAAGTTGCTAATCAAAAACTAGCAGAGTTGGCTGATGTACCAATGTCAGAAAAAGAAAAAAATATAACCGCTAGTCTGATAGCTGGAAGTGGTCTTCGTTTTAGACGATAATAAATATAATAAAGATGTTTAAGCGCATATCTGATCCCGCATTCGACATGGACGCACCAGTACTCAAAGATGAGTCTGTGCGTGATTATCAATATTATTCTTATGACGCTCGAATTCCAGATCAGCGTGGACGAATTGAACTGCAAGTTCAGGATACAAGTAGATATTTCCTACCCGCTGAGGCGTTTATTGAAGTAGAAGGTGAAATTTTAAATATCGCTAATCCTGCAGCACCAGTAGCATATGGAGACGATGTTAGTGTCGGTTTTGTTAATAATGGTATTATGGCGTTATTTGATAGCGCAACGTACATGATCGATGGTAAAAATATTGAATCAATTCAGAAGGACGTTGATGTTGCAACGTCAATACTTGGTCTTGCAAGATATAGCGACGATTATTCAAGATCAACTGGTCCATCAATGATGTTTGCAAAGGATACAATTGATTCTCCAGAGTATCGACAATATGAAATAGGACGACCAAGAAATTTTGCTAGAAACGCCGATGCGGACGTACAAAGTATGATTATTAATGTAGATCCAGATTTTAACTTAGGATTTAGATCACGTCGAGCAATGTTGCGTGGTGGAAGAAGAGCATTTTCATGTACCATTCCACTATCACATATCTTTGGATTTTGTAGAAATGTCAGAAAAGTCATTTTTGGAGCCAAACATACGGTTGTACTTGTACGAAAAGCAACTGACAATGATGCAATATGGCTACCCGCTGGTGATGCTGGTAGAGTAATTCTGACAAAACTTTCATTATGGATGCCGGTGATGACTCCAACAGTATCTGAAGAAGATCGGTTACTTGCTTTTATGAGTCAAGGTGGTAAATCAGCGTTGTCATGGTTAACAATGACCACAGATGCTGTTCAGAGTGCAATTAATGGTTTATTTACATGGCAAATAGCCTCTCAGCAAGGTGTTTCTGCGCCACGACATATATTTATTGCGCTTCAGGATAATACACGTGTAGGTAATCAGATAAAAAGTTTAATGATATTTGATAATCTTGGTGTTTCCGAAGTTTCTTTAAGAATAAATGGACATCAAGAACCATCCAAAGATATATTACTGAATTTTGAACAAAATCATGTAGACGTGCATATCATCGTCTAATGATGTTCATGGGTCGTGATCAAAATATTGATACTGGTTTACAAATATCACAATTGGATTTTACAACCCTATATCCAATTGATTACTTTTCGCTCGAACATTTAGATTTAGCCAGACAGTCTGTAGTCGATATACATTTTCGAGCTCGTGTTAACAGAAATATTATAGATATTCCTAATTACAGAGCAATTGCTGTCATACTCAGCGATAAATCAATGTTACTTGAAGGTGTTGGTGGACGAATGAGAGTCGTTGATGCTCCAGTAGAAAACATGTAATTAGATCGTTTATGAATATTATAATGTCATATAATCACGTTAGTGTTAGTCTGACTCCTGGTCAGATTAAAAGGATACAATCAGCATCAAAAAATGACTGTGGATTAAAAATATTGCTAAAGAAAGAGCAGATGAGTGGCTCAAATAAATTATCTCTTACAGAACGTCAGCTCAGGCATTTCAATGAAGCCAAAAAATCAAATAAAGGTATAAAACTTAATATTTCTGCGGGTGCCATTAAAGATATCATTAAGACAGGTGGTATATTTCCACTTCTTGCTGCTATACCAGCATTAATAGCCGCTGCAGCCTCAGCTGTTGCAAAAGCAGCTGTATTAGGTGCCGTTCGAACCACTGCTGGAATGGCATTAAAGAAAGCAACAGGAAATTGAATCAAAATAAAAAAGGGAAGGGGTCTAAGATTACCAGGGACTCCACATTCATGGTACGGAAAAGGCCTAAGATTACCAGGGACAGTTTACTGATATCTCCTATGTCCAATTTTGATTTACTAGATGCTGCTAAACAATTAAAAATAAAAAATTTTAGAGGAGTTTTCATGAGAGATCAATTACCGAAACAACCAAATAACATTGAAACCGGTATTATTAATCTCGATGAAAACTCTGGTCCAGGTACACATTGGGCCGCTTATGCAATTGATCCACGTGGAATTATTTATTTTGATTCATACGGACTAGCTCCACCAAAAGAATTCTTAAAGTATATTAGCGGCTATCAAAGTATTCCAATATGGTATTCAACGTTACCAACACAAACATTAACTGATCCACCAATATGTGGTCGAGAAGTACTTAACGTACTTGATGCTGTATCAAAATCAACAAAACCACCTCACAAAGTTGTACATGAATATACTATGACGTCACATTTAAACAGACATTGATTGATATAATGGTAGATATTTACGGAAGATCTTCTCGTGGTAAAGCTCATCAGCAAGCTGATTTATCTAACTACGCAACTCTCGATCAGCTCAGAAATGAGATTGATGATTTATTAAACATAACCAGTGTGGATCAAAACGAAGTAGCTGTTTTTCAGGATAAAGAAGGACGATTAAAAACTAGTAATATACAACTGTCAAATTTACTTGTACAAATTCCCACCGCGGTTGTTAATAATATAGTTACTTTTACTGATCAGGGTAAAATACAAGATTCCGGTACGTCAGTCAGCGATTATATTAAGAAAGCTGGTGATTCATTCAGGGGTAGCATTATTATGAATCCAAAAAAATTTATAGACCTTGGAAACCCAGTCGCAGATACAGACGCCGCAACAAAGAAATATGTCGACGATCAAGAATCTAAGTAAGTATTGGCCAACGGCGGTATAATGCGTGCATTTCTTAATATGAATAATAACGGCATTAATAATCTTAGAACACCGGAATTAGATTTTGATGCTGCAACAAAAAAGTATGTTGATGATAAGGAAATTCCAAGAACATCAAAGAAATCTTTACTCTGATATCAACGGAAATACCTCCGAGACGTTACTGGTGGTGCCTAGAATTCGTAACTGAAACTTAATTAAATGACGTTGTTAGTATAATGGATCAACCTCAGTCTCGCATCGACGTTCAACGTTACAGATGCAATCAAGTATGTGAGCGTCTGACTAAACTAAATAATTTGATCGACTATTATAACACGAAAATAAAAAAATACAAAAGGCGTATAGTTGTCATCGATGTAGTTGTTTACTCGGTTTCTGCTGTTATTGCTGGAACAGGATTATTATTATCAACATTGACGATGACAGCACCTACTGTTATAACCATCATTGTTTCAGCATCAACGACTATTGCTGGAGTTCTCGGTATTATAGCCAAAAAAGATAGATACCTGTACAAATCCTAAATTGCACGATTATATGATTAAATTACATACAGTGGCAGAGGCATGCTCTAAACTATCTTTGTACATTTCTTCGTGTGTCAGTGATGGTGAAATATCCGATACTGAATTTGCGATGATGATGAAAACCTATGATGACGCTTTTAAGGTGATCGCTAATGATTTTAATGAATTAAATAATAATGGTAATAATAATGACAGACAGGGAGTTACTTCAGCAGATCGTTACTAATACGACTCCGTCAAAAACTACTATGATATCGTTAAGTTCGACCAATCCTGAGTTTAGTGTCAATTTTCCAACATCAATTCCTGCAAAAGAAATTGCATTAGCGCAATTGCGAGTTTATTATAGCTGGCCAAATATTAGATCAAAACCATTTGGTGGACTACATCCAAATAATTCATTAGTATTCGCCAATAAGAATAAGCCTGATGGAACTCCTGATTGGCAAGTAGTTGCTATTCCAACGGGCAGTTATCAAATAGAACAGATTAATGATGAGTTCCAACGCAGAATTAAATCTATTACAGGAAAAGAATCAAAAATAGCAATTACCGTCTACGAACCGACATTATCAGCGGTTATTGAAATAAATTCCCCTGATTATGCTGTGGATATTTATCAAAGTTCGATTAGATCAGTATTAGGATGGCCTGAAGTTCCACCGGTTTATCAAGCACCACCAGAACCACAGAGATCCGACTTCGTCATAGATGTCAAAAAATTTATACAACTTTCAGAATATCGAAAAGTAGAAGATGCTTATCCATGGCGACGATATTTTGGTGATGGAGCTATACATAATATAGATAGAAATGGATTCCATTTCACAAAGCAAATTAGCGGCAAGAAAGATACAATAATAATACTTGATATTGATGAAATAAATTCATATGCTAACACAATTAAATCTGAGCATGAACGTGTATTTAAAAATCTACAAAATTTATTTTCAAGCATTAATGTTTCTTACAACGATGATTTAAAAAATCAAATAATTGAGTCAATACAGCATTTGAATCAAATTGCTTCAGACCTAGAGTTCATGAATGATGTTATTGTTAACAGAGAAAAAAGATTAGCACTCCCACCATTTAGAATATATACTACAGCTTTTATAATTAATGAAGACGATCCAGTTCAGCGTGTTCCAAACAATCGCATTTTCACAACAGTATTTCTAAAACATTTCGGAATTACGCGAGAACAACTATCAACATTTATAATTCCGGGATTTAACTCTGAGGAGCTGAAGAAATCAGTTAATGATCTTATTGATGAACACTTTAAAAGAATATGTGATTCATGGAAAAAATTAATCCCGCCACCAACAGTTCTCAGATATAATAATGACCCATTTGGAACAGGTCGTCATATTTCACCTAATATTGTTAATATAACATCCACCATTGCACTGAATCTAGTATGCGATATAATTGATAGCAGTTACCACGTAGATCTTTCAAAGTCTAACCAGGCCCAGCAAGGATATATATTATATTCATCCAGTATTCAAGCGCCACCCGGGTGGCTCATTGTATCTGAGCCAATAAATCAAGTCTATCTGCGTGTACATAATCCATTATTGTCAAGAATGAATTTCAAACTCACAAATCAGGATGGCAATATTGTGGACCTTAGAGGAGAGACTTTATATATTAATTTGTATATACGCTTGTAGAACGTCCGAGTAAATAATCAGGGGGAAAAAATAATCTGATTCTGAAATAATATATTTTTTTTACTGATTTTTAATAATCTGATGAGTAAATATATGAAATAGTTAGAAATTTCTTTATCTGATGGGTAAATAGGTACTCTAATTCATGAAATAGTTAGAAATTTCTTTATCTGATGGGTAAATAGGTACTCTAATTCATGAAATAGTCAGAAATTTCTTTATCTGATGGGTAAATTACTAATCAAAATTAATAATAATCAATTCCTATGATTAAAGCAATTGTATATATAATAAAGCGAGATAACTCTGCTATCTCTCTCTGCGGAGTAAATTGAACGATTATGTCCCTTACTACTACGTCGTTACCTGTACATACGTATATCGAACAAAGCGTATTAGTCCGTCTGTCTGTTAATCCTTACAGGCTTGTTAAAAACCAACCTGTTTGATATATTCCTGTCCTATAATGTGAACGGTGTTGTATTCTGATAGCAATTTTAAAACCTTAAAACGAAAAATATATGTATATAAGGCCGTACTGGGAACAGGATGTACTTTATCGATTTTGTGTGGGGTTGGCTGACGTATGACTCAGACTGGCATGTATATTACCTGTGTCTGTAATGTTTATATATACGAGTGGTAATATATTTTAATCGTTTTATATATACGAGTGGTGAATATATTTTAATAAAATCATAACTTTCTTGATTTATTTAGAAAATGTAATACTCTCTCGTGTTAGTCATATACTATATAGTAATTTCTCGAACATATACACTCAACCGAATGTCATAGCTCAGTGCAAGAATATTTGAATTCTGGTGCTGAAGGTCTGTCGTTCGATTCCCATGGCCGCGGGGGTGGGTATATGGTCCAAGGGTTGCCAATTTTATTAAGATTGGGGGGCACCGCCCCGAGGTTTCATGAACCCCTCACCACGTCACGCCACGTGGTGAGTGCATTTTGCACTTACCCCGGGGTTTGATTTGGTGGGGGGTTATATGAAACCGCAATGCCTAGACAGTCCTCTGAATTTCTAATATTTCGTTTCGATTAGGAATTCGCTGGGGGATGTGTCTATGCAAGGTACCCCCTAAAATAATCAGTAGCATGTCTGAGCTCTCTACCTCATTTGAAAGACCCCCACAAGGAAACATTCAGAAAGAATGCTAGCCAATAGAAACAGAACATGGGGTGCCAATAACGGTCATAAGAAAGACATCATCATGCAAAAAAAGGACTCATGAAAGACACAAAGGCTATCAGGGGGGTCCAGTGACGGGTAACCGCTTAGGATGCTACTGATTATTTTTGATATTTTTAGGCCAAACATCAAGGTCAAAAGTCAAAGTTAAAAACTTGAATGTCAATTATTTTTTATTTTAAAGAAATATTTATATATATAATGAACCAAGAAAACATTAATGATATTATTTCTGCTATTAAAAAATTAAAACATAACGGAATAAATCTCTCTGATAATCTTGATCCTGAAAAAATATTATGCTATTATGAAATATTAAAACAACAAAAAATCGACAATAAATACACATTACCATCCAATTATAAATTCGTAAAATCAATTCATCAGTCTATGTTAGAATCCTTGGCAATTGTAAATGAAAAGCAGGTAAAGCTATTTGCACCTCTTGCACGTTCGATCGAAAATATTAGATCCGAACTATATCGTGAATACGAGAAAAAGAAGATCGTGGATAATCGTGTAATGCAATTAAGAAAGATTATGTTATTTGATTCTGTCAAAAGTGAAAGTGACACCGAGAGTAGCGACGGTGAAGGTACCCATGGCAAAATATAGAGTCAAACTATATACAATTTATTTATTTATACAATTTATTTATTAAGAGTACAGAGTTAGATATATTCAAATATAATCGGCTGATCATATTTTATTGAATATGCTGATCTAGTAATATTATCTGCAACACGTTTTACTGAAGGCATGCAAATACCAAAATATCTGGCAGCTGCATTAATTGATTTAAAAGGTATTTCTTGACCTGTTTCTGTATTTATGGATTTAATAGATCTTCTTGCAAACTTTTTACATTTTCCAGTATTTCCACGTGCATAATTCTGACTAGGTGTAATAGCTTGCAGGTTAGATAGCCGTATATTTTTGGGATTTCCATCAATGTGATCAACTACAAGTCCATTTTCAACTACTCCAAAATAACACTCGTAGATGAATCTATGATATAAATGGTGTTTATTTCCACTGGTATTGAATTTAAGATAACCAGCATTATTAAGATTACCGACTGGGTTTTTTGATTTACAGTGTCTGATCACACCATCTCGGGATGCTTCATAATTTGTATATACTGGATGTTTCACAAATTCGTATTTATTACGAAATGCTTCTTCTTTTAATTTTCTTATAAAGTTTTTGTCGATATCATCATCATGGGTCTGATTTGTCTGAGTCATTTTTATATAATAATATTATTTGTCTAAATCATTGTTTTGAAATCTGGTCAGATAATCTTCTACGGTTTTTATAGGAGATTTACCTGACGATGCATTATTTTTTTGGTCATAATATCGTTTTAGTTCTCTGTATTTTTTTCCGCCACATTTTAGACACAATTGAGTTTTTCCTCTGACTCCAACACCACATTGCACACATGGTATTGGTCCTGTACTTCCATTTTTGATACTTTGCGCATGATTTCCGCAGTATTTGTTCACGCACGATTTATTACAAAGAGAAGTATGTCCAATTTTGAGCCAAGCACATTTGTTCTTTGTTTCAATCATTATATATATACTAAAATTTTAATTTAAATATTTGTCTTAATTATATGAACGAATTATCGGCAATTGAACCTAAAAGAGCTAGATTTGACCTTGACAGACTATCAGAATATAAATTTAGTACTTTGATGCAAGATCTAGCTTTAACAAATGAGGATATAACCGAACGTATTCGTGAAGCCAAGAAGGAATTTCGTAATAGTGGTGCTGCTCATATATGGTCAACATTCAGAGTCGGAAATGTTACTAATATAATGAATGACAAACGAGGAAAAGCAATTATTAATCACCTTGATGATCAAAAATATTTTATTTTAATAAAATTTATTGTAAATACAGAAGAAGATACTTGGATTATTCGTGACAAGCGCGATCCAGTCCGCATACAGTCAGGAAATAATATTGTTCTTTTGAGTAATAAATCTAAACCCGGAATACTAACCGGTGTTGATAAGGCATATTATGAACGTGCATATCCAGTTACTGCAGTTGTATATGCAATATATCCGCTTAATAATAAACCTGACGTCAATAATCTAAAGCCTATGAGATTGTCAGAGTCAAGAATAAACTGTGTAGCTGAACGAGTTACAGAACATTTCATAAACGCGATACGTGGTAATGGTTTAACAGATTTAAGGCGTAAATAAATAAATAAATAAATACGTGGGCAGAATCAGTTAAAGATACTGGAGCATCTATCAGAGATGTTGCTGATCTAGAAAAGAAATTAAGATTTCCAATAACGGTAAAGACGTTAACCGGAGAGATTTTATATAAATCAAAATATGAATCAAGAGGAGCTCCGATAGATATTATTGATCATAATTCGCATGCGTGGACCTCAGCAGTAACAATATTTCCACGAGATAGAACGGTTAAATTTTATGATGGACATATATTTGATTTTATCAAAAATATCAGTAAAAGTGACCCTGTATCGGTTTGGTTATTTCAAAGTTCAGAATATGATTATTACGATCAGTTTGTACAGCCTAATGGTGATATTTACCGTACAGAATCTCTTAATGTAGAAATGGAACATCTTGCGCAACGCCTTTGGCGTGAATATACTTTAGACGATGTCAAAGTTAGACAATTATTAAATAATTGTTTTACAGTTCCATCTGTAGCAGCTCATTTCGCTCAGGAGAAAAATTTATGGAAACCAACACGATCGGAATTTCTTGAAGATATTCATAAAAGCTGCGTAGAATATGGACACGGAGGAATGTGGAATACTAAATATAAGTATAATGACGTTATATCTGTTGATATGGTAGCATGTTATCCTGGAAGTTTTCTTGGATACGGAGAATGTTCTGAATACTTTAAGAGATTCGGACATCCATCACACGAGATGACCAGGGTTGCGATAAACGGACATTTACCAGAATTTGACTTAACCGGATTTGCTCATGTAGAATCATTTGAGTTTGCAGAAAATCTCCATCCGATTACTTATGCTTGGTTTGGAAGACATTTTTCAGAAAAATGTTGGGTTTCAATAGTACTATTGCGATATATGCTTGATGCTGGAATTTTAATATATTTACAGATGAGTGAGGCAATTATATCGTATAGTCCACAGAAGCAAGTTTGGTTACCAGAACCAAATAGATTTAATATTGATGATGCCAGGAAAGAATTTCCTAATCTTAATGAAGATGATATTATTAAAATTACTAATAATATACGTAAATGCAGAGACGAGCATGATGAGAAACTTGCAAAAGATCTTGGTAGAAAGATAGTTGGTAAATTTACTCAAGGAGGAGCATATGATCATAAAAGACACTGTACAAGATTGATTATGGACGATGCTGAACTCGATTTTATAATTGCTGATACAACAGAAAAAAAATACATTTATAAATCGGAGTAATGCTTATTTGTCAGACGGAACCAAACTAGGTACAATTGTGAGTTATCTTGATGGTGACTCACCGCAATTTACTCATTTAAGATCATCTATGTTGGCATATGTTTCTATAAATCTACTTTCTATGGTAAATAGATTTTCTCGTGATGCTGTCAGAGTCGCCACGGATTCGTTTTATATAAATAAAAAATATACAGATTTGTTAAAACCGCTACTTGGTAATGGTGAATGGGGATCATGGAGAATAAAACAAGAAAATATACTTAGTTATTCTGAATCCGCCGACATTGAAATTAAGGAAATATATTACAAAAATGATAATCAAATATCAAAGTCATCAGCACCATCTGTATATGATCATGTGGCTAGACATAAGACTGTTTATCTTAATGGATGCGGTGGTTCAGGTAAAACAACACGTGTAATTAAATTATTCATGAATAATAATTCAGATATAATTGTTTTGACACCGACACATAAACTCGCCAGAGAAATAAAAGAGCGAGGAGTAAAATCATGTACATATCATAGTTTCTTTAGATGGTGTGGAGACACATGGACTCCTGAACGAATGGATGAGAAATATATACCTAAATATATTATATGGGACGAGATATGCACGGTGTTGTTAGAAATATTAAAAACATTTCTTGATTGGTTGTTGTTATTAAAGAATACTGCTGTGATAATGTGTGGTGATCATGGTCAACCACCACCCTTTATTGGTCAGTCTCCACATGAATGGCTGAAGAATAACGTAGATTATTATGAAGAAATAAATGATGACCATAGAGCTATTGATGAACCGCTGAAGGAGCTTAAAAGATTAATCAGACTACAACCAGACAGAGTACAATGTGAAATAATGCGAGGAGTAATTCCAGAGACTTCTATGAATGATTTTCTAAATTTATGGAATCCCGCTGATTTAATAGTTGCAAGTAGAAAGATAGTTCGTGATGAACTACAGGATAAATTATTTCTGTTACATAAAGAAAAGTTTTCAAATCTACCTGTACCTTTGTGTTATCGCCCAGCAGATACTCGACGACAGAATATTGATGTTGAAATTCCTGGTGGTGGAATACAGAATCTTGTCTTGAACGATATTATTTTAGTCGATATTAATAATGTTAAGAATGCGCTGAGTATGAATAAATCACCGTGGACGTTAGGATACGCTATAACTATTCACTCATCACAGGGGTTAACTATTTCCGATACAAATATCTGGATTATAGATGATCGGATCGAATGGTCGAATTTAGTCTATCTCGCAGTTTCTAGGGTCAGAAGAATATCTCAGCTACATAGGGTTATTATGAATTTTACAGAAAATAATAATCAGACTGTTAATAATGACGTAATAAGAAAGAAACTATATGGTTATAAGCAATGTGACAAAAAAAAATAAGCGTGACTTTGATATTGATGTTGAATTTATTATAACACTAAAACAACGACAGAATAATCATTGTGCAAGCTGTAACTGTAATATGTTATGGCAATATTCGAATAATAATCCAAGACAATTTACCGTAGACAGAATTAATAGTGATCTTGGTCATACACGTGATAATGTGATGCTGACCTGTCTTGAATGCAATCGACGTAGAGGTTTTGGTTATGTAATTGCATGTGGTGGTAATTGTGTGTCTTTAGGAATTACTTGTAATTGTTCACGCACAAATCCACGTTGAGGGGCTCTCGAATCTAATCTGTAGATTGGAGGTCTACCAGTAGATCTAACTACACTAGAAATTGTATGTGTAGTCACGCTCCAGATAGGATCGGTTGCTCTTTTTTTACCACCTTCAAGTTCACCAGGTTCATATAAATATCTTACAGTTACATTACCTAATACTGGTTGAGGTTGATGTCTGTCATTGCTACGGGGTATATATTTTTTTGTAATTGCAATAGAAGATTTCATGGAAGTTGAACGAGTAATTTCGTTATTTAACGCAGCTATCACACTTGGTAACCTTGCAACCCATTCACGAGATCGCTCACCGGACTTAAAGTCAGTAGATATTTCTTTTGCGTATTGGTATCCAAATAACCGCTCAGCAAGTGTTCGATTAAATCGTTCAACAATTGCCTGAGCACGATGAATTTCAGTATGTCCTCGTCTGATTTTAATGTTATGTTTCTTTATCAACGATAATACTGCACCGAGAAATTCTTTGCCAGGATCAACCTGTAATAACTGTGGCCATCGCAAAGGTCCTCGCTGATAAATTCGTTCAAACGCAGATGAAACTTCAGACGCTGTCTTTGTTGATAATGGTTCCGCTTCTTTATATCTACCTGCAACATCAACGACAGTTAATGCGTATTTGTACGTGCGTGATTTTCGTCCACGTGTTTTAATGGTGTCATGTGGTAAAAATAAAATATCTGCTTGATGAACCTCATTAGGGACGCTGACATCAAAATGTGCATACTGAATTTTTTTAGGTGGTGGTAGATAAATTTGCCATATTGCCTGTCGTGCTAACCACGCTGCAGCAACAGAACGTGAAACTTTTGCTGCTTCAGATAATTTACTAATAGCTGATCTGCCTCTCCAATATCCTCTTGGGCTATAATAAATGGATTCCATTATAATATTTGTATAATTAATTACCAGCCCCTAACATTATTTTACTTTTCATGGCGGATTTTACTAGAAAACTAGCTAGTTTTTCTCTGACAGATTTATTTGGTATAGAATTTAATGCATGAATCAATTTTACATCTGCGAGATGCCTTTGTTGTAAATCTTTACTTTTATATGCAACGTCATGAACATGACACGCTTGATCAATCTTATTTATTGGATGCTCTCCTGATCTTGGTTGATCTTGATTATCAAGTCGGATATCAAGTCGAGTTCCAGGACCGCAATAATTATATCCAGGAAGATGTTTCTCACCGGGTTATTTAGCCCTTGGAGTTCCTGGAAATTTTCCTAATAAAGCGGCAATATCTCCACCTGTCTTTGTTTTGACAAATTTGTATTTCTTCGTACCGCATTTTACACATTTGCCTGTCAGAGCACGTCGTTTATTCTTCGTTGTTATTGTAGTTAATTCAGCAGTGGGTGTAGGAATTTTACACCGAACACAATATAGACTCATATTATTTACTATATGGATATAATTAATTTTTCGGCGACACGAAAACAGGAACCAGTAAAACATCATCCAGCATTACCAAATTCAATAAGGATGATTATAATAGGTCCATCTGGATCAGGTAAAACACAACTATTATTAAATTTAATAATGCGATGGTTAAAATGGAGTAAACTGTATTTAGTAGCACCATCCGTAGATGATCAACACTGTTACGAAGTACTTAAAGATTTTAATGAAAATGCAAAATTGCTGAATGAAAACGGTGATGATGTTGTTGACTTTATTACCGATATTGATGAGGTTCCATCTGTAGATGACCTAGATGGATTTATTAATAATTTAGTAGTGTACGATGACGTTATGCTGGACAGACAAACAAATCCAGCTAGAATATTTTCTCGAGGTAGACACAAGAATACAGATGTTATATACGTCACTCAGCGATATACACAAATACCTAAAGTGATCAGAGACAACTGCAATATTTTAGTAATGTTTAATGGAGTAGATAATTATACCTTACAAAATATTTATTATACTTGGTGTTCAGGAGATATGGATATGATTAAGTTCAAAAACTTTTTTGCTCAAGCACAGGCTGTTCCGTTTGGATTTATTACAATAAATTTACATGATCCAAGATCAAGATATCGTATAGGTCTGGATAAAATCTTTGGTTAATTACAGCAGCAGGTAGGGTGGCCGACAAAAATTGAGTGAACTAGTAAGTAAACTAAACGCATTATAACATAAAAAACAAAAAGTCAAAAATAAAATAACAAAAAATGAGCTAACCTAAAATGATTTATTATCCGTTTTTTCAAACTATACGGTAATAATAAAAGTTAGAAGGTTCGGTTTAGTGTTGTTGACCTTATTTTTTCAGTCCCTGTATGAACCTTTATTTTACGAAAATAAGGTCAGGAAAACAAGTTGTCTGTTCGCCCTGCCTGCTGCTGCATCTATAGTGACATAAAGACTTGTCTTGATGAGCATAAGGTCAAAACCTTAGAAAATGCTGCTCTTACTGCTGACGAGTATTCCTTAGCTCATAAAGTTTCTTTTGTAAGTCTTCCACTCAGCAGTCTTCTGGTTAAAAAAAATATTTCAGCCTAATACGAGCCCTTCTAAATTTCAATCTTGCACAACTTTAGAAATCAAGTTTCTCATAAGATTGATCAGAAATCCTTATCACTTCCTACGTGTACCTATTGCAAGAAGAAAGGACATGTTATTTCTGATTGCTACAAATTGAAAAATAAGCATCAGAATCAAGACAGACCTATTCCAAATGCTCTTATTTCTAAGAGGTCAAGGCCACGGTCATGTATTGAAAACAATACATTTATTGGGTCTAATTAACCCGTCTGATTTTATTATGGAGACTTATGAACCATTCATGTCAAAAGGTTCTATATCACTCATGGGTGATTCAGCTAGTCCTATCCCTATTAAAATTTTATGGGACACAGGAGCTTCTCAGAGTCTTTTATTATCAGGTAATTTGCCTTTTTCGGAGAAGTCTTCTTCTAATTAGAGTGTTCTTATTCAGGGAGTAGAGTACGGCTTTGTTAATGTTCCTCTACATTATGTAAATTTGTCATCAGACTTAAGTCTCAGGACCCGTGACAGTCGGAATAGTGACTTCTTTACCCATTGAGGGTATTCATTTATTACTAGGCAATGATCTAGCTGAAGATAAGGTTGTGGTTAATCCACTTGTAACTGACAAGCCTTCTTTGGATCAGAAAGTCAATCCTATTGAAAAAGAATTCCCCGATTTATACCCAGCTTGTGCATTTACTAGAGCTATGGCAAACAAAAGCTCTTGCGAATGATGTTGATCAGGAAAGTATTCCTTTAGCTGACACATGCATTGGTCAGGCTTTTGATGAGGTCACTTTCACTACTTGTTTGTATCAATCAGAGGGTATTGATCACAGTGATCCTCTTGTAACTACTCATTCTCTTTATTCTAATCAGGGTGACAAATAACAATCACTTGTTGTCGAACAGGAAAAAGATCCTGAGATCTCCTGTGGGCCATTAGTGAAACTGAAGCCACTGAAGTACCTGTTTGTTATTTCATTAAAAATGGGATTCTTATGAGAAAATGGAGACCTCCCAAGGTACCTGCTAGTGACGAGTGGTCAGTGAACTATCAAATTGTAGTTCCAAAATCTTACAGACAGGAAATATTTAGTTTGGCCCATGAAACTCCTCTGGCTGGTCATTTAGGGATTAATAAGACTTATCACAAGATCTTGACTCACTTTTATTGGCCAAAAATCAAAAGTGATGTTTGTAAATTCTGTAGATCTTGTCATACTTGTCAAATGGTAGGAAAACCCAATCAGAAGATAACTAAGACTCATCTGCAACCTATTTCTGTATTTGACGAACCATTTAGCAGAATTATGGTAGATTGTGTTGGTCCCTTACCTAAGACCAAGTCAAGTAACTAATACTTGTTGACCATAATGTGTACATCAACAAGATTCCCAGAGGCAATTCCTTTGAGGAATATTAAAACTAAAACAATAGTAAAAGCTTTGATAAAGTTATTTTTACTCAATTTGGCCTTCCCAAGTATGTCCAATCTGATCAAGGGTCAAATTTTATGTCTGGAATTTTCCAGCCAATGATGCTTGAATTTGGCATCCAGCAATTCAAGTCAAAAGTGAAATTAAGGTACGACAGAACTACAATGGAGAGAACTTTTGAGTCTGCTGATGGAGTTCTGTCTCTCTTGCTCATTCTTCAAAATTTTCTTCAGATTAGGTATTACGGCCCTTACAAAGTTAAGAAGAAAATGAATGAGTTAAATTATAATAATAGTACTCCTGGGATGTAAATAAATTAAAGGAGTACCAGTATGTTCAGAGAGATAGCCAGGTTAATCATGCAATTAATTTAGTTGTACCTATCCCACTCAGTGCGGATTTAAGCAAAGGAATGCAATCGGACTCTACTGATTTTGGAGTAATGAATCTTTGGAATTCAGAAATTATGAATAATCTGGACCAGAAACTTTCACATTTGCAACAACAAGAAAAGAATAAATTTAAACAGTAATTACTTGAATATGAGCACTTATTTCCAGGTGTTCCTACAAGAACAAAATCTATCATGACGCTGAAATTGTAAATTCCACACCTGTGAAACAACACCCGCACAGGATGAACCCTCTCAAACTGGAACACTTGAAAAAAAATTCATTATTTGCTGGAAAATGATTTCATAGAGCCCAGTAAAAGTGATTGGAGTTTACCGTGTATACTTGTTCTGAAACCAGATAAAACTTTCTGCATGTGCACTGATTATAGAAAGGTGAACAGTGTGACTAAAACAGATTAATTTCCATTACCAAGAATCAATGACTGCATTGATATAATTGGAAATGCAAAATATGTCATCAAATTTGACCTTCTAAAATGATTTTGGCAAATTCCACTGATGGAAAGGGCAAAGGAAATTTTGGCATTCATGACTCCAGATTGACTATATCAATATAAAGTGATGCCGTTTGGGATGAAAGGTTCGCCTAGTACTTTTCAGCGTTTAATGAACATGATTACCTCTGGTCTAGATAATTGTAATGCTTACATCAATTATGTCATCATCTACAATGGAACCTGGAAAGAACATTTAGCGACAATTCGGAAATTCTTTGACAGACTGATGCAAGTTTGACAATTAATTTATCCAAAAGTGAGTTTTGCCATGTTTGTGTAACATTTCTAGGACATATCGTGGGACATGGACAAGTTAAACCTATAGATGCTAAGGTCAAGGCTATCTCTGAATTCCCTGTGCCTGTCAGTAAAAAGCAACTGATGCGATTTTTGGGTATGGCTGGATACTATCAGAAATTTTGTTCCAATTTTTCCATAATTGCTGAACCCCTGACAAATTTACTGAGCAAGAAAACCAAGTTTCATTGGTCTGAAAAATGTCAGGAGGCTTTTGATAAGTTAAAGGCCATACTTAAGAGTGCACCAGTTCTTACAGCTCCAAATTTCAGTCAGTCATTTAAACTGTCTGTTGATGCAAGTGATGTTGGGATGGAGTAGTATTGATTCAAGAAGATTAAAATGGTGTTGAACATCCAGTGTGCTATGTTTCTAAGAAATTAAATAAACACTGGAGAAATTATTCCACAATCGAGATGGAATGCTGGCTTTGGTATTGGCATTACAACGCTCTGAAGTTTACATTAGTTCAGCTCCTTCTCCGATTATTGTGTTTAGTGATCACAACCCCCTTACTTTCATCTGCAAGATGAGAAACAAAAATCAGAGATTATTATGGTCGAATATATTGTTACAGGAATATAATATTGATATCAGGCACATCAAGGGAAAAGACAATTTAATAGCAGATGCACTTTGACGTGTTTAGAAATATATTGTTTCATGTACACTGTCATTCCTAAGATTTCATCTTACGTTTTTTTTTACCACATGTATATTTGACCTATAGTAAAAAGAAAGCTTTATTGCATAAATCTTTTTCTTTATGAGGGGAAGTGTTATGTATATTTAATTGTTTGTCTGTTAGTTTTATGTTTCTTTTTATTCCATGTTATTGTAATGCAACATTGTTTACTGGACTCGACCTTGTTCAAAACAGAGTTCAGTTCTGTTTGACCCGATTGACTTTTTTTTAATTTTTTTTTTTTTTAATTCATTGATGTAAACAACTAATAATAGCTTCATTATCCTCTATAGGTATGAGTTCATTGACCAAATTATTATTCAGGTAAACATGTTGATTTGGGTCAGAGTTTTGGGGATTCTAAAGTGAATTTTTATATGGTATTATGTTTTAAATAAACAAGGCTCATTATATCATGCTAGAAAGTTATTTTCCATTAGGTAATGGTTGTTTTTAGAAAATGCTAAATTGTGACCTTGAGGTCAAGCAGAGAACTATATTATCTTGTGATTCTGAGGATTTTACCAGTCGTGCTTTAACATCTGGCACTTTTAAGTTGTGTTATGTTGTGACCAGTTTGGGCTGAATTTTATTTTCTTCAAGTTATTGAATTCAAGTGATTATTTTCTCTGGAAATACAAAAGTGCTCTGACAAAATTCTTGGAATTTATACTGAATTCTAACCTGGTATAATATTTCTGTGATTCAACAAGATACTATTGACACATCAGTATGATGCAGGCTATAACAGACATGTCCTCACCTTACTTCTGGATCTCTTTGGGACATGAAAGTGAATTTCATTCAGGACTTTTTATTACTAGGACTGGTGTCTTTAATTCTTGGGTTATTTTTGGATTTAATTTGCAATACCATAAGTTCTTTTCTTCCTATTTTTCACATTGTCTTCTAGGGAAATAAATTATTTGTTAAATTTTACAAAGCTTGTTGTCTTCGCTCTTTTCTGTTATTTATTTTAAGAGCATAGACTCGTAACACTCAGTATACAGTTGTTTCATAAAATGAGTCTCAGTATACAGTTGTTTTACTTCTAAGTGAGTCTCAGCATACGGTTGGTTGTTTCATAAAATGAGTCTCAGTATAAGTTTCATTTATGAAGTCAGTCTCAGTATAAGGTTGTTTCACTTATCTAGTGAGTCTCTTTTAAAACTGCTTTGAACAGTGTTATAGGAGGAAGCGCTGTAAACTTATGCCATTTTGTTTCTATCATGAGAGACAAGCTACTATATTTTATGAGGTCACCTTCTCATCTCAGAAGAGGTGGATTTTTAAGGAGGTGGGATGAACCACTGTACTTATGTCATAGACAGGAAAATATTTGTAAGCATTCAATAGAGAAAAAAAACACAAATGTTGATGGATATTGTCTTTAATATTTATAACAGATATAATACCTCATTCACAAACAAAAAGTGAAAACAAAATAAACAATGGATCCCAAAACTGACATCTCCCTGCCTAATACCTGACTGCAGGCATGCATGTACAAGTATATAAACATAACCTTTGACTGATTATATCATGTTTTCCTACCCAAAAATAGGTCTCAAATGAGATTTAATTTTACATGTATGTAGATTTCTTGCAGTCTATTTTTAAATCAAATTTGGAAACCCTCAGCAATTCCAAACTATTTAGAATTCACATTTTTGAAAAGACTGACCTTTCAAAAATGTCTGACATACACTAAACACAAAACAGCTTACATTCCTACCACAGTGGTCATTCATTCTTAATTGTCTTTGCACTGTACATACAACATGGAAGATGGGAACATTTCCTCACTATACATACAACATGGAAGATGGAAACATTTCCTCACTCTACATACAACATGGAAGATGGAAACATTTCTTCACTATACATACAATGCCAAAGATGGAAACATTTCCTCACTATACATACAACATGGAAGATGGAAACATTTCTTCACTATACATACAATGCCAAAGATGGAAATATTTCCTCACTCTGCATACAACAAGGGAGATGGAAACATTTCCTCCATAATATTTCTTTTTGAAAATACAAAGAGAAAAATTCTTTGAAAAGTATTTCTGCTTGACTATAGCTACAATCAATAAACAAAATCCATCATAAGGTTTGGAAATATCAAGAAATGAAAAACCTGTAACTAAAACCTTAATGCAAATTTTCTATGACTGTGATCAAGACCTCAAGATCAAAAGGGTTGGAATGCATTTCACAGAATGAATTGTTCAAGGTTCCTATTGATTACCCCAAACAAGAAGAAAATCTATAAAGGATTTTAAAAAATATAAACACATGTGACATTTAACCAAAACTCGAATGCACATTTTCTTTGACTTTCACCTTAGAATCACAAGGCCAATCATGCATATAGCAAATTAATTAACTTCATTATTATTCATCCCATGTATGAACTAAATCCATCATGGTGTTTAGGAAATATAAGGAAAGGAAAAAACTTTAACCAAAAACTGCTGATTTATATGGCAAACCTTGATGCTAAGATCAAATGGGATGAGAGCACATGTCAAAGAATGAACTGTCATAATGATTCACCGCAAGTACGAAAAATCCACACGGGGTTTAGAAAATGCTTAAAAAATGAAAAACTTTAACTGAAACCTCAATACATCTTTTCTATGCTTGACCTTGACCCCATTGTTGTAGGGGTAATGAGCATGCTGGTGAAAGAACGTCATAGGTACCAGACAAATTTATTTGTTATAACCCTGCCCTAAGAACCAATCAATATGTTTGTTATAAGGTTCCCCTTTACAACTTTGTATTTTGCACTGATTTAAAAAAAAAAAAAAGCAAGTCCTACATCTGACTTATGGCATCATGTGTTATTTAACAAAGAACCCAGGAATGCTAATGTTGGCATGAATCAGTTTCATTCAACTTGATGCCATGGGTATCTAACTTAATATGGTTATCAAAGGGATCCAATTAAATACTATGCAATCAGACTGAACACCCAGTTTTAAAATGTAACTTTAGTACCAAATGTTTTTTAAGAAATTAAACATATGTAGTCAGTCTGATTTTCTTCACATTTCATCTAGTGAAAGACAAATTAAGATACCTAAATCTCCATACAAGTGTAGATATAGGAAAATTCATCTTTCTAAACAAGGCAGGGCAAAAATACCTAATTTTTATTAAATTTTAATCATTTTTGCAGTTCACAAGCAGGATTTATATGGGTGCACTTAAAAGTATGAAGGAAATAAAACATGAGCTATTTAAAGAATACAAAATATCACAGAAATTAAATAATCCCTATCACAGTTCACAGAAATTAAATAATCCCTATCACAGTTCACAGAAATTGAATAATCCCTATCACAGTTTACAGAAATTACTTAGCCCCTATCACAGTTCACAGAAATTACATAGTCCCTATCAAAGTTCACAGAAATTATATAACCCCTATCACAGTTCAAAGAAATTAAACAATCTCAATCAAAGTTCTCAGAATTAAATAATCCCTATCACAGTTCACAGAAAATACATAATCCCTATCACAGTTCACAGAAAATCAGTGTGGTACAGAGATTCAATACTTTTACAGTGTAAAACAAAAACAACATTTTTCATATGATAGCTGTCAATCAGGGTTCACAAACCTGTCTGAGATGAAACAAACTTATGCAAGATCCTGAAAACTAAAATTAAAATATGTCAAGATCAAATAATACTTTACTCCCGTGTACAATCAAAGAAAATAGATAATTAATGGATAACAAATAACAACAGAATCCTGTCATTACGGCTGTCACAGTTTGAAAATTTTGAAACTAGTTTCTAAATAGGAAATGATCCAATATTAAAACTAGTCTGCTTAGACTTTAATAAGATTATGAACTGACTGCTGATGCCAAGAACTGTTAATGTCACAATGGAGTTGAAACAAACCATGGGAATAATCTCACCTACATTTTGCTTGGAGTTTTTATTATTTATTGAAAATAATGGACTATTAAATGAATTATCTTTTTCAAAAAACCAAACTACACAGAATAATTAGTTAATGGTTAAAGATCAATGTTTCCAACTTACGATGTATAAAACACAGATTGGAAATAAACTGCAGTTCATACACTGTTTATGCAGTTTGTATGCACTGTCAAGTTATAAGCCATTGTATCCACCATTGTACCCACTACTGTATCCAATACTGTATCCACTATTTGCCTCATGTAACATCACCAAGCAAGCAAACTTCAACTGCCATAAAGCTCTGACGCATGTCTGAGTCAAGAGCTAGATTCAACTCATTATAATAACTTTTTGTGTCAAAAAGTGAGTAGAAAATAGAGAAATAATTTTTTCTAGTAAAATAAGTTTCTTCATGAATGCTTACCCAATCATGTTCAAGTAAGAAGAATGTGTTCCCCTGGGAAAGAGATCTGAATCCATGCAATGGTAAGTTCTATACCTCTTTGGAGCAATCCATTTGCTAGGGTATTCATTCACCAGCTGAGTTCCGCCAATTACAGCAGTGGATGTCTTAGTTATTGGTCACTTTATTGGGCTCTCATAGCAATGATTATGTGATCTAAGTGGATAATGACAATTGGACCAGCTCTCTCAATCGCTAACCATTCAAGGTTGCATCGTGAATGCACTTTGGACTCACATAGGTGATACCTTTGCAAACACATTCTCTGGTAATCACAATCACTACGGATGCAAACACAGAGGGCTGTGGGGAGCAAATCTCCTTTCTTTTCAGACTGACATAGGAGTGTAGCCCTCTCAGGATCATTATTCATATGTCCACATCATCAAAATGGATGCCATTTCTGAAAGCCTGCCATTGGTTGCTGGTGAACCTACATTGGAACTGAGTTCTCATTCTGCCTGATAATTTCAATGTGGTGATTAATCTCAAACAGCAAAGCGGAACATATACTCAGACCTTTGTATTCTTCTTTGGGAATTTCTAAAGTGGTGTTCTCACAGACAATCCAGGTTTCAGTTCAACATATCCAAGGCTGGCTAATGTATTGGCAGACTCATTTTTCTGCAAGCAGAACTCATACAAACAGAATGACCTTTTTATCCCTCAGTTTCATATGATGCATGCTTGATGGGATCGACTTATGATAGACATTAGTGACAAGGTACAATGCAAACAGTCCCAGTCTTTTTCATACCAAAGGCCTGGTTATTGCTGCTTCCTATACCGTATTTGCCGGCCTATAAGTCGATACTTTTTTAACAGAAGATCTTAGCTTTGTCTTATACTCTGGATAGATTATGTCATCTGAATCATTTTATCATATGTCACATAATTTTTCGTACGGAAAAAATTCTCCAATAAGTACAAATAATAATGTGTAAAAAAGTATTTCATTTTGGGGAAGAAATCGTATATGAAAAAATAAGAAGGATTTTAAACAATTACATGATCATCAGTGTTACAAATTAATGTACATCAGATGTAATTGTGCTAAAGCAGCATGCACTAGTAATATATGTTGTTTAAATTTGATTACATATATGTGCGTTAGAATTGACAAGTTACAAGATGAATAACCATCACAAAGACAAATATTCCATCACATTTTTCTTCTTGCAAAAATAAAAATTATGCCCATTATGAGAGAGAGAGAGAGAGAGAGAGAGAGAGAGAGAGAGAGAAATGTCTTGACGATTGTAATCTGTATTGTTCACTTTTACCTGATGATTGTGATCTTACTCAAGTACAAGCACAGTACTATATTCCATTATCAATTAATACTGCTTGGTAAGCAATTCCTTTTAGTTTTAGTTACCATTTTCACTGTCCAAGAATTACATGGCTTTGTAGTGGTATTTACATGCTAATTAAATATGTTACAGCTGTAGTCAGGTTTGAGGTCAAGATTCAGCAGATCTGATCAGATCAGTGAGGCTACCAATTGGGAAATGAGGCTACCCATAGGATATTATGAATATAGTACTGTATAATGAAAGGAAATGCTGGTTATACATGTAAATTTCTTAACCAGTGTCATCTTCTGAACTTGCCAATAGAACTGTCAGCAATTTAAAGCATGAGCAAAGAAAAAAAATTGCCATCTAAGTACAAGAAAAGTACATGCACTTTAAAAAAATAATCTTATTTGTTGGGAATGGAGAGGTTGTTGTAATTGCAAAGTAAATTAGACAGCATGCAAAATGGTCATTCTTGGGATTTAATCTAAATGTAGTCTATCTAGATATAAATATTGTGAATATTTAAACTCTGAAGGAGTATGGTATGAATTTTCATAGTTTACTTTAATATTTAATTTATTAATGTTTTCTCTCTTTGACAAAAGCTTCAGCTAAACAGGAGCAATAAGGTACAAAAAAAACCAAAAACATGAAGAGCTGAAATCTCTCTCTCTCATATCAGGCGATAATATTTTATTCTGATCATGAGGTGCAAGAAGAAAAATGCAATGGAATACAAATGCCTCTCTCTCTCTGTATCTCTCTTCAAAAAAGAACTGTGGAATAAGCATTTTAGCATTAATGATGCAATTTCCCTATTGCTGGTAATCTGAAACAGCATACAGTGATAACTTTAATATTTTATGAAACCGGAAGTCACTATAGTTTAATTCCACACAGCATCGTGAATATTATCCTATCTGTAACTCAATAAATTTTCAGATCAGCATCATTATATGTAGCTAACAGTACATAATACATTTAAAATACTTTGTGTGAAACAAATTAGGTACTTTTAGTTACATTTAATGATCCTGACCTGAAAGGTTACTGAGTTCGCAATGCTGTGTGGAATGACATGAAAAGACGAAAAAGTTGAGTTATTAATCTGGCCTTGTCTTATACTCAGCATCGACTTATATATGGATGAAGGATGGAAAATTTGCCAAATTTGCTCATTCGACTTATAGTCTGCATCGACTTATAGGCCCGATATTACACTACAGTGGAATGGCCAAATGTATACCCATCTAAGCACCTTGCATTCTAAACATGATACAGAAACCAAAAGTATCTGAGTGTCTGTTCATCCTGATTACTAAAATAGGGAATACAGGACCAACTGGGTCAATATAGGGAGGCAATGGAATAAAACCTCAGTAGTTCACACCAGAGTACTTTAATCCAATTGGGACATCCATACTACAATAGATAACTTTCTAGGCTCTTCAATGAGAAACAGTTAGCACCCATCACAGTTGTTGTTGTTGTTGTTGTTGTAGGGTTTAATGCCATTTTTCAGCACAAGATAGGCTATACATGGCGACCAGTATTAATGGTGGAGGAAGAACCCTGGAAAACCCCGGGAAGAACCACCGACCCACGAGAAGCTACTGGCAGGCTTGCTCACGTACCCACGTTAGCCGAGCCTGAGACTCGAACCTACGCAGACAGAGGTGAGATGGCAGCGATCCATAACGGTGAGCGCTTTAGACCACTCGGCCACTCGGGGCCCCTCCCATCACAGTTAAACTTATCATTCCACGATCACTAGCACACTGTGCTATCATAAGGGATATTGCACGAACCAAAGACCAGTCTTATCTTCTATTTGGGTAAACTAATAGACCCTTGACCAGGTGAACGTTTTTATGAGGATTAACTGGGCTGAACAAGACACCAATTAAATTGCTCTCAAGAGCTTAATTAGTTCACCTATCATGCAAGTCCTGTCTCCTCGCTACTTTGGCAGTCAGCGGGAAACATCAGCAATACATTTCTTGGTGGGCCCGTCTACTTACAATTCTAACATGATGGATCAATATTGCTTAAGAAACCCCCCCACCTGCAAGGGCATCACTGACTCACCTTAAGGGACTGGAGATGAGATCTCCAGGGTAAGAGGATGTATCTCCCTCCACCTATTACCAATTCTCCTAAGGTATTTTTTTAAGATTGGATAATGTATTCAAAGAAGACACTGTTTATAGAAAAATATGTTTCTTCACGAATGGGCCTGACTATACTTCTTTATTTAATCATAATAAACACACCCACTCCCAGCCTCCCTGCAGTTACATCCATACAGAAGGTGTGACTTCCACTCCAGTAGTAACTGAGATATTCATGGGACTTGGTGCCAATCCATGTACAATAGGGAGATCACTTTGCCTGACCGCCAACTAGGTGGGCAGATAACTTTTAGCTTTTTAACTAAAAGTTTTTAAAGCGGGAGGGCCGGATTTACAAGGCAGTAGTAGTTCTGGTAAGGTATTATGACTGGGTACTTTATTCAAAGAAGAAACCTTTTAATTGGTAAGGCTTCCAAACCAAACTTTAATCATGCACTTATCCAAGTATTGACCTTCTCACCTGTGGGCAGTATCATCCATAAACTATTACATAACTGTCTATCCAATGGAACCTGCACCAATCCGATTACTGGCTAGGCGTGAATCATTATATAACTGCATAATGAATAGTCATGTTTGTACAAATGAGGTCAGCTAGGTAGTTTTCACTACAGAAAACAAACAATTTCAAAACTGGATTACTTTGACATATTTCAACTAATTTTCATCAAGTATTTACTATATACTGAGTAAAATTGTGTAAATCGCTAGGAATTTAGTATCAGATAGAAAAACTGCTGAATTTAAATTTGATTCCGATAACTACGCTGATAATCCTGTATTCTGAAGGGGTCAGCTATCAGGCCCATCTTATTAATCACCCAGTTTGATGTAGCACAGTGTGACAAAGGACGTATTAATTTTCCTTGATTATTTTACGTTTAAATTAAACATTATTTGAATTAATGCAAAACATATCAATTTTTTTAAGTAAATTGTGACCAAAATGTCTACTTCTTGGTACATGAAGATTAATATATCTTTATATGTTTCTGTATCTAAAGCTCCAGCGTACTCTTCCAAAATAAATACATCTACCTATACATAATGAAGTGTCCTATAGCAGTCCTTTATAAACAAGTTTTACAGCAGTCTTTTATAGATAAATGTTCTACAGCAGTCCTTTATAGATAAGTGTTCTACAGCAGTCCTTTATAGACAAGTTCTACAGCAGTCCTTTATAGATAAGTGTTCTACAGCAGTCTTTTATAGACAAGTTTTACAGCAGTTCTTTATAGATAAGTGTTCTACAGCAGTCCTTTATAGACAAGTTTTACTGCAGTCCTTTATAGATAAGTGTTCTACAGCAGTCTTTTATAGACAAGTTTTATAGCAGTCCTATATAGACAAGTGTTCTACAACAGTTCTTTATAAGCAAGTTATACAACAGTTCTTTGTAGACAAGTTTTACATCAGTCCTTTATAGATAAGTATTCTACTGCAGTCCTTTCTAGACAAGTTTTATAGCAGTCTTTTATAGTCAAGTTCAACAGCTGTCCTTTACAGACAAGTTTTATGACAGTCCTTTACAAACAAGTCCTACAGCAGTCCTTTATATACAAGTGTTATAGCACTCCTTTATAACAAGTGTCCTAGAGCAGTCCTTAATAGACATGTTTTATAGCAGTCCTTTACAGAGAAGTTTACAGCAGTCTTTTACAGACATATTTTAAGGCAGTCTATTAGTTAAGTTCTACAGCAGCCCTTTATAGACAAGTTTTATGGCAGTCTTTTATAGACAAATTCTACTGCAATCCTTTATATACAAATTTCACAGTGCAAAGTTCTTGATTCCATGTGAAATTTTTACTTATTACTTGTGATATACATTGAAAGACTAAGGCAAGGGAGATAATGAACAGATCTATGTTTGACATAGCAAAATAATGAGATCTAAGATTCACATTTGAGGTGGCAGATATTGTTTCCCCTTTTTATAGTGGATTAATGCTGGTTTCATCTGTTCACCATAGTAATCTATAATTTGGAGAGATCCACGACACACTGCAACAATCTCTGACAGCTGTGTGTCATTCACCAAGTCACTGTATTCCAGCAGCAGTGTTCTGAGATCTGGGGTGTAAACTTGAGATCGATGTGGGAGATACAGTTCTTCAAACTCCTGTAATAGACAAAAAGTATTTGTTATTAGGCCAGCAAGGAGGATTTACTGTATTGATATATTCTTGGTACAAATTAGTTAAATGACCCACAATCTACAAATTTTATTATTTTACCTAGTCAGACATTTTTATGCTTGCCCCAGAGACTTATTAATACACTGTCACAGCAAAGTAAAGACACCAGCAGATATTGATATAAGTATGTAATTACTTTTCACAGGAAAACTGTATTTGAAATAAGAATTCCAACCTTCTCAATTTACACCAACTTTTATACTACAACATCTATTTTGATCAGACTTCCATTCTAGAGAGTTACATATGGGTGATATAAAAAGGAAGATTGCTGATTGACCAAAAGATCTGAACCAATCTGCTGTTGTCTTAATATTATCTGCTTTATGTATTGTGCGGTTGTTCGTCCTTCAAGTTTGAAGATGACCATGGCATCATTAAATGGTTTGGCTTCTGTGACTATGTGAGTGGCTGATCAGGCTAATTTGTGCTCTGAACTGTCTGTGGCACACTTGACAGGAGACACTATCTGAGTTTGCTTGATCAATGGAGGATGTGATGCAGTTCTGAGATTTACACTGCTAACACTTCTGCAATGCAATTGCAATTCTCCTCAGGTCAAAGTCTCTACCTCCAGTATGGATGAGACACCATCGGATGGGGCAATCCTGTGCATGATCCTTTGAAGATTCTTGATCAATATTGAAGTGTTTCAATGATGACATGAGGGAATCTTCGAAGTATTTCTTCTGACAACTCTGAGAAGATCACATTCCCTCCTTCAGCTCACCATACATCTTCTTTGGTAGTTGGTAGTTTACTCAATAACATAGCTATTCTTAATTAGTTTTTTAGGGCATACATATGCTGTGTGGTATGTTTTTTCATCCTTCTTTCAATTTAATGATGGCAATTAATATTTATATATATATATGGTACAGTAATGCCAGGTGTTTACTTGTGTAAGTTTCTTTGGTGGGAATGGAGATGTTATTTTTTGCTTGTGGAGAAAATTATACAGCATTCATGGTGATCATTCTTGGAATTTAAAACTAATTGCTGACAGGATCTTTAAGTGTTATATTGATTTCCACTTGGGGCAGTCAATCATTTCCTCACTGAAAGTTGACTGTTGATTTAAG
>JAECUM010002770.1:0-106603 GCA_016617855.1 Megalonaias nervosa | reverse complement strand
AATATATATATATATATATATATATATATATATATATATATATATATATATATATATTCAAATGAAACTGCATAACTACACTGCAGATCTGCAAGAGAAATTCTTTGATACCCCTCCAGCGCCTTTGGAGATAAGAGAGACAACTCACTTGATATTCCTTTGTGTGATCCCAAATTTATTTGAAGTATGAGTCTCTAATTTCTTACATATGGCAGTTAATTTACATTGTTATCAGTCATCATCTGATTTGGTTGATGATCAAAACAATCTTGGATTAATTTATTTGATTTATTAAGATTATGTCTATCAATACAGGATTCAGGCTAGAGTAAGTTTTTTCACATTGACACAAAAAATTTAGTTAGTCCTTTAGAAAAGTTGTGCTGTATTATGCACACCCAGTGCTTCAACATGCCACCTTGTTTTGTTTTTTTACATTGCAGTTACCAAATGTTTTACCATCTACATTAGTGAGACTTTGAAATACATTGCAGTAGAAGTATGGCTGTATGACATGAGAAAGTTGCCTGGTTCTGACAGTTTAATTCTGATGAATACATTTCACTTGCTTTTACATGCCAACTGGAGCTATTATTATATTCTCAAAATCACTGATGAAAAATGCAGAGAAGGCAGACATGTATCATTTAGTTTTGAGGGCTTGAAGTAAGCAAAATCGATCATTAGGCAGTTTTCCAAAATATGATAATACTATTATATTGGGTTATTCTAAGCAGACCCATGACATTAATCATGAACCAGTAAACGATGAATCTGCTGAAAGCTAGTTGAAATCTTGTGAGAACAAATTCCAACATCATTGGTTAACAAAACCTGCATGACTCCACAGTTATTACTCACAAACAAGTAAAATACTTAAAACAGTATTGACAAGTATGAAAAAGATATATATATATATATATTTTTATTTGAAACATGTCAGTAATAAACTGTTTATCTTATCAACATTATGATTCATAGCTAATGAATTCTTTATTTTGATTATGAAGGATACAATAATAATTAAATCATTCTTACTTTATGTACAAAATAGTAACTGTACTCTGCTATTAGAGGAATAATTAATGCCATTTATACTCAGTTACAAGTCAAGTCCAAATGTAAACTGCACAAAACCAGATCTGCCATCACATAATGTGCTGGCAGATGTGGGTCTATGCAGTTTGCTAGGTGTAATCAGTACAGCAAACAACATAGACCCTGATCTACCAATGCATAATGTGATGGCAGATACAGGTCTGTGTTGTTTTCGGTTGGACTTGACTTACAAGCAAGTATATATGGTATTTGGGGTTATGTTTATTATCAGATCTTTCTGTAACCACTAGCTGAGTTAAAGTAGTGGCCCATTTCAAATTCTTGGTGACCCATTTGAAAATCTTGATGGACCAGTGGCACATAGTGCATTTGGTTATGATCGTGAGAAAGAACACTATTTTGCAACATTTCACAAGTTATATCCACTCCTTTGAAAAATGTGAGTTTATTTTGCACAGTGCAAGTTCAGAGTACCTGCATCATTATGGGAGTGTTGAACGGCAGACAAACAAGGCTCATTTTGATTTCCTAATTCAAGCCAGAGTTTCCCACTGATTCTGAACATATTAAATATTTTCTGTTTCAACTCCTTCTTTTCCCCACCTGTAATTCAATTTGATTCACAAAAAGTGAAATAATGAAATTATAAATGATATTTACATCATTTTGATAGAATTCTTTTACTATGTTGCAGAAGTTCATAATTCTCATTGATTACATTAAATAGAAGTGCTGGGGTTTCTAGGGGGAAAATTCAATGTAAAAAAAATCCTCATTACCTAATTTTATTTGGCAGGATGTGACAAAATTTTAATGAAGTATGTTAGAAAAGAGATCATATCCATCATTTGTAAATTGTTGGTGATAAAAGGGGTTATTGAGTCCTCCATTCTTGGCCCCCATGTGTTCAGATACTTTTTTTGAGCCAAAGAAAATCTTTCTCAGGGATAATTAACACCTGATGGCTCTGATATGTATTGTATATTGCAACAGGAATTACAGAGAAAAGGTGCTAATAAGGAAGAGCAAACAGCAGTGAATGAGGAGGAGGAAACATCTAGAAGTTGTCACAAGGAGCAGGTAAAGCAACAGAATATAAAAGATGAGAGAACCAATCAGAGAACACAAAAAATAAAGGTGGAAAAAATTGAGGATGAGGATGACATCAGTGAGAAGGTATGTATGCACAATTTTCACCTGTGAACTGCAGTGATTATGCCCCTTCCATAATCTTCACCAGCCATGGTTACAATATGTTCACCCTATCTACACCTTGGTGGATCGATTAGATATTTTAGTGCTTTTTCCTAGTGACATCTATTAGACTTCATGAAATGCCTCCCTTAGTATGTAATGCCAACTAACCAATAGCGTGTAACAACAGTGCATTTTACATTGGCCGAAAATGGTGGAGGCAATTGACTTCAAAAGGATACTTTGCAAGTTTAACATCAAAAGTATGCCTACATACCAGATAAATGCCATTACAGGTGTATTTGAGTGAAAGTTTATTTGTACATGCACGGACCGGCAGTGAAAAATTGCTTATGTAAGAGTCCATTCAAGTTGTGTACTCCCTTTATCTGGATCATGTAGGAACAGTGTTCAAATTTGAACTACTTAATTTTCATTGGATGTGGTGGCTTGTGGCTTGCCACTGCATCCAATGAAATTCTCAGACCCGAAGCACAGAAATATCTGCTCAATCTACCAAGGTGTAGATAGGGTTGACATATTGGAACCTTGGTTAGTGAAGATGCTGTCATAGAAATTTACCCAGAATTCACCCAATGCAGTCTATTTTGAGTAAGTTTTTGGTTTTGACAAAGTCTTATGAGAGAGAAGACATTTTTCTCAACTTTAAATTTTTTTACTATTGTTTTTTTCTGGACATATATTTAAAGGTCACTGGCCACCTATATTGTACAAGCGTGTCATATTATTATAGTCATAAACAAAATGCATTTGTTATGTATGCACACCATAAAAATGTTTAATTAGACTTAAAAATCCTCTTTTTTAAATGAAAAAATTATTCGGTAATCTCCATAAACAATCGGTAGTTTCCGCATGCCAAAAACAGATATGACGTACATTTATCCCTTCTATTCAACATAGCCATTCAAGTGTTAATTTCCCCACGTAAATGTCTATGTGATATATCTTACTATCATGCTTTTGTACAGCAAATATGGTGCACTGTGTTGCATATGGATGTAAGCAATAGAGTAATAAGGGGAAAAAGGGTTCTTTCTTTTTCTGAAAGACCCTATTTACCAGAAAAAAGTGGATTCAAGCTGTGGGATCGAATAGGGTGAGGGATGGGAAAGTTGTATCATTTCATTTATGCCAGATTATAATCAATTTGGCCCAAAGACAATTTGGTCCTAGACAATTCAGCACAACTTGAAAGACAATTCAGCCCAACTTAACAATAGTTTGAACAAGTTCTTTTTCTTCAAACAACAAGTAGATACTATGTAAGATAGGTTTTAGGAAAAAAAACTAAATTTAAACAAACTATCTTGATATTCTTTCAAAGAAAATAATCATACTTTATAACATACATATATATGAGAGAAAACACAAACTGACATATCTTGCTCGTTCTAATTAAAATATTTATATACTTTTTTTTATGCTAAAAAAATATATGCATCTGCACAATGACATTCTCAATTTAAGTCTTCCGGTCAAATTATCAATATTGATTTATAAAACAATAATACTTAGATAATATTCTACAGAATACATATATATTTTGCTATGGGTAGTGTACATGAGATATTATAACAAATGTATTTAATTTTAGGCTTCAGGTTGTAACAATGCTGCATATAATACACACTCGATTTCACATGAAAGAGAGAGAGAGAGAGAGAGAATAATGCTGAGCATTTTGTCAGTATTTAGTTGCTGCAATATGAAGCTCTTACCAGTTAATTATCTTGTTTGTTTTTATTTTTCAAGTTGTCTTAGTGTGTGCGCACGTAAATTAAAAGCTTGTCACTACTAGTCAATATCGTCAATCATATTTGCTCCATTATTCCATACAAATAAGAAAGGAAATAATTTTGTGCTGAATTTGTGCGCCCCTCCGCCGCATGGTACAAAAAAATTGATAAACATACACTTATTTGAAAATAAAATGAAAGAAACTAACCTCATATTGTTATCATTTATTCCTTCTTTTTTCATCATGCGAAATTTATTAAAGAAAAAATATATCCACAAACTCCGTATATGTAGCGGATGCCTGCTTGCGTATGCATCCTTACTGTAGTGTGTATCGCTTATGTCAAATAACAAAATCGCAAAAGAGAGGAAAATATCACCCGATTGCTTGAATGCACCTGCCATTCAGGCATGACAAGTTACAAGGTGCAAACTGATTGTATTGTATCAAGGTTAACTATTCGACGGTATCTCGCAAATAAAAATCATTATTTTAAAATACATTCACTGTGAGTGCAAATGATAATCTTTTCACTAGCATGGGTTACAAAAGTATTATTAAAGCAAGTTATTGTTGTGTATACTATTTGCACTGCAGACATCAATTATGATTACATATGGCAAACAAATAGAAGCCCAGGTGATGAATAAACACAACTGGCAGCGAGCAATAAACTCCTTGCTTACACTTACCAACAGGATATCAAATACAAAGGATATTTAGGAGCCCCGAGTGGCTGAGTGGTCTAAAGCGCTCTCCGTTACGGATCACTGCCATCTCACCTCTGTCTGCGTGGGTTCGAGTCTAAGATTCGGCGAATGTGGATATGTGAGAAAGCTTGCCAGTAGCTTCTCGTGGGTCGGTGGTTCTTTCCGCGGATTTCCTGGTTTCTTCCTCCACCATTAATACTGGCCGCCATGTATAGCCTGTCGTGTGCTGAAAAAGGGCGTTAAGCCCCACAACAACAACAACAACAACAAAGGATATTTAATTACAAAGCAAACCAACCCTGGAAACTGACTTTGGTCTCTTTTAAGTGTGGTGATTTTTTCTTATGAAGTTGGCCGACATAAGGAAGCCAAGTTTGGTTCCTTTGGATTCTTTTAAGTGTGGCGATTTCTTATTTTTATAAAGTCGGCCGACACAGGGAAACCAACATTGATTCCTTTTTACCTGTATTAACAGGAATTTTCAAAATAAATTGAAACAATGGAACAGTTTTGAAAGCAACACAATCTAGTGCATCATGCACGCATATTGATATAAGGCTGAACAGTAAATTAGTTTTCACTAGTTTCATCTAGATGTTCCCAATTTATAGTTTATAGTGTTTTAGTTTTCAACAAGAAGCATGTACTTCGCCTTGTGGGGATGAATGTGCGTCATTTCCGGTTGGCGTCCTCTATGGGTGGGAAATCATAGCTAAGGGGAAGTAACAGCGTTGTATACTTTTATTCAAGTAATTAAATTATTTCTTCTTTACACTTGATAATTTTTTTGTTCTTTTTGTGCAAGTATAACTACTTTTAATCATATAATGCAAATCTGATGTAAAAAGAAAGATGTTGGAGTATGGCCGGTGACCTTTAAGCTAATAGAAGAAACCTGACATTCAAATTTCACTGATCTTTTTCCAGTCTCATTGGGGGGTGGGGGTTGAATATTACATGTTAGATTGTGATATAAAGTTTTTGTCAGTCACTTAATCCCATTTGCTTACATCTTCAGATAGATAGCAAATCTCAGTGGTTCAGAACTCTTGAACAGTTTTGTTTCAACTACACTGACAGTGAGACATGGTTTGGTTTTGGTATGGTGTTTTCAGAACAGCAACACAAGTAGGTTATTTTGCGCCAAGGCATTTGGAGTATAGTGTCTTGCCCAAGGATACATCACGGTAGCCAAGCTGGCTGATTGTAGGATTCAAACTTTCACCCTTTTAGTCTTAAATCCAGCATGCTAAACGCTCAGCCTCCACAGCTCCTGGCACCATTAGTTTTCTCTTATGACATGCAGAAAGGTACATACTTGCATTCACAGGCGTCAGTGAGATATAGCTGTCAGTAGAACAAAACAATATAGACCCAGATCTGCCAATGCATTATCCAAAGGCAGACCAGGATCTTTGTTGTTTGCAGTTGGACTTAAAAGTGAGTATATATGGTAAATATTTTATGGACTTAGTAATTGATCCTATTGTTTTCATAATAGACTTATGAAACATTGGGGTTTGTTTTTTAATTCATGGCCTGTAGCAACCACACAATCTTTGAAAACTGGTATCCTACGATAATCACTGAAAACTGGTACCCTGTGAAATCCATGAAAACTGGTACCCCCACAAAATACTTCACAGTAAGTAAAACAACTTTAACTGATGTAAATTCCAATATGGCTTTATACATTACACAAAATGAACTACTAATGATGTGAAATTATTGTAATTGGTTCTCAACTGCAAGAAATAAAGTGAAATAAATGACTAACAATAAGATGACAAAACAGATTTAAAGTAATGGAATCCATTACCATACCTATGTTGTAAGGGGCCAAACTATACGGATGAGCTTTATTTTGTGAGGGACCACTATACCATTTGATCTTGATCAACTAGATGTAAATATATGAGTGTCTGATGCATATATGATAACTTCTTCAGATAAATTGCACAACAGACAGTTCTACTAGTACATCAGCAATTCGACGGACTACATCGAAGAACAGTCGGAAGAGGCAATCTCCTGTCATTACACCTCTACAAGAGGTAGGTGAGAGGTTAAAGAGCATGTATAAGATTATTAATGTCTGTGATGAAGAATAGATAAATCTTAATCATGTATTATATCCCTGGGATGGAGTAGAGGACAGTCAGAAGTAGTGATGATAACTGAACTTTTGAAAACTTGTAATTAAAGCAAAGAGAAGAAAAAGTTGGACTTACACAAAATAAGCATTAATTTTAAATTATATTCCCCGCCTGAAATTTTATTTTAACTCATTATTCTTAGTAATTTTAAAATTTGGTAATGTTGCAGTAAATAGGATGTCACCAGTGCTTCTTTTTCCATAATGTAGCCTCCAGCTAGCAAGAGAGTGGTAAGAGAATCTGACATATCAGTGACCTCAAGTGAAGATATATCAGGACATCTTCAAATAGACGCTACCCCGCCTGTTGCTGCTAAAAACCTGAAGAGAAATAAGAGGAAATATGCATCTTCAACTAATCTTTCAAATCAGGTAGCCAATATTTCTTGTTCTTTATGCAAATACTGTATATAACCAGTTTTTTTCTCTGTATGGGAACATGTTTGTAAAAGATGGTAACATTTATGAAGATACTTTTACTGCTGTGTTAATTCAATTATTTTCATGTATATAAATTTTCATGTTTTTGTTTTCTTTTAGAAAAGGAAAAGTGGCATTTTTGTTAATGCCATATTTGCTTGCTTACAAGTTGAGTCCAATTGTAAGCAGTGTATACCGTAATTTACAGTTGCATAATGCTGTGGCAAATCAGTGTCCATGTTGTTTGTTCAAATGATTACTCCTAAAAAAATCTGCGTAGACACAGATCTTCTGGCACATATGATGGCAGATCTGGGTCTGGGCAGATTCAAGCTGAACTTGACTTATAAGTGAATATATATGGTACATATATCCATGGATAGGAGAAAGGGTCATTTCTATCCATTTCAGATGACTGATTTGAATTTTATGTGTTTCAGTTCATTATCTCTGCTTGCCATGTTTTTGTGTTATGAGGTAGTACCCTTGTTCTGAGCTCTGTGGCTTCATCACAATTCATGCAATCTACAGTGATACCAAGTGATGCACAGTTTCTACTCAAGTTAAACAAATGCAGCTTAGAAACTGTAAATATTGACACCAGATTTCTTTAGGCAAGAAAATGTCTGTTCTGGAACTTAAGTTTGTGTCTGGATTTTAGACTACCTGTCACTAGATCTAAAGCAGATGGGTCTGAACTGCAGATAGATGAATCTTAAGGTGAGTTTGAGATTTGGAATAAAATAGGTCCAGGACACAAATCATGGGCCCAATAAGCAAAAACAAATTGAAGGATGTCCCATTTTCAACTATCTGCTCATGCATGGGCCAGTAGCCAATCAAACAACATGTTTATACACCCAAACAACAGAAAAAACAAAAGTCTGCGATATAGATTCTGTGGTTTGAGTTTGATATGAAGCCAAAAAAAGATGTGTACCCTACCCCTACCCCCAAGAACAATGTGTGAGTTGTGTGTTTTAGATTTTTCACGTAACTTTAACAATTTTTCAGTCATCGCTACGATGTCTGCAAAGTGACAGTTTATAGTGATGTCTAGCACTGGGGCATCATGCCGCAGACATGTGGCATGATGTCCCACCCAGCCACATTATCCTGACACCAGACCGACCAGTCCTAACACTAACTTCTTAATGCTGAGTGCCAAGCGAGGCAGCTGTTAGTACCATTTTTAAAAGTCTTTGGTATGACTCGGCCGGGGTTCTAACCCATGACCTCCCGCATCAGAGGTGGATGCTCTAACCACTAGGCCACTGGAGCAGTCCCAAGAACAATGACATAAATGAACAGAGTAAATTCACATGCTATTTTTTAGACACTTTGGACTTAGTGGATTTGTGTGTATGTGTGCATCAGGTGTACAATAATGAAATACCAATGAATGCTTTATACCTATTTAAAAATTAGTTTTGCTCATCTAGTAATCTATAACCAGAATGAAAGTAAGTCTGTAATGACAGGAGCATATGGTTTGAATAAGATACGAATTTAAGTATTAAAAACTTGCCTAAAGGCTTGATGAACTCTAATATTTCATTCATATTTAAATTTGGGGGTGCGAAACCTCATTTCTAGTGTTGTGTATATCTATTGTATGTTTAACTTTTGTCCACGATTGCAGATTGTAATGATCATTTGTAAACAACATATTACATAGCTAATTTTTATCCATGATTGTAGATTATATTTAAGATAATGATCATTTGTAACAAACATGTTTACTTGGATTGGATTTTAGGACATTGGTTTGTCCCTTAGAAAAACACATGGTCTACCTGATGTTTGTCAGGTTGTTTTGCTAAAATTTAAGTAAACAGACCAGACCTTGTTTACAGTTTGGGGTAATATGGAATGTTTTCAGAAATGGTTATTGTGACATTGGTCAAGTGGGGATATATAGATATGGCTGTTTACATCAAAATTTTTCATTCCTATTTTAACATCTCTCTTGTAGAATCAACTTTTAATTGTGTTCAGTTATAATTTGACAGGATTTATTTAAATTATTCATTGGAGTTACAAAGTGCTTATTGACTTAGGGACTTAAACACTATTTTGGGATTATCGTGAATTCATTCAAGGACATTCTTAATTAAATCATTGTGATACATCAAGACTGTTGGCACATTAGCTCATCCAAGACTTTTGGCATATCAACAGTTCAGTACTGGAATTCATTTGGAACACTATAATTTTGGACTTGAGATAGAACTATTAGGGCTATTGGGGATTCAGTTTCACAATACTCCTTTTAAATTTTCACTTTGTATGCTTTGAAAATAAATTATTTGTTGAATTTTAATAAAATTCTTGATTTTGTCTGGTTCTTTTTGTTGTTAATTTAGACCATAAAGTCGTAACACTAGTCAGAAAATGAAGAAAATAAAAAATTTGTTTTACAGCCTAATGAGGGGGAGAAAAGTGAAGATGAAAAGGGAGAACGTCCACAGCGAAAAGCCAAGAAGACTGCCCGTGGGAAAATTGGTTCTATTGTGAACTCATTCAGGGAATCTTCTCTTCCAAGGACTGGTGAGTGAAGTTAAAATCTGCACAAATTTTGCATATAATATGCTGCAGGTGGATTTGATGGATTAATTTTTGTCAATGGCACATCAGTTCATATAAGACTATTTAATGCATAATGGAGTACAATGTCTTGTCCAAAGGCATGCCACAACACAAGACCAACCTGGATAGGGTTTAAGCTCCCATCCAAATGATTTTGAGTCCTGAAGCACTGAAAATATCATACTTTCTATATTATTAGAAGAAACTTAATTTGTAATCAAACTATAATTTGATAATTCACCTAGTTGTGAACTTGTACAGAGTGTAAAAATGCTGGTATTCATCAGTCTGATATACATATAATGACTACTATACCTGTGGAAATTATCAAGGTTTGTTGGCCTATTTATGTGTGGATGTGGAAATGGGGTTAATATATAGCACCCTACATGATCGCATGGTCGCTATTCACTATATCCTTTCCAAAAGTCACACACTCCATGGTCAAAATTTTTGTTTTCAACCATGAATTTAGTTGGTGTCTGTTTTAAAGTAACAAACTTAACCAGATAAAATAAAATAAGACCATTTTATCCTAACAGAAAAATCATGTTGCTACACTAGAATCAGTTGATATTGGTAAGGCCAATAACTTTATGTTATAGCACTGCATCCACTGCATCCATCAACAATTGCTATTTTCAGCTTCTTCCAAAAGACCAATGGACCAATTTTCAACCAAACTTGGCAGCAGGGGTGCATTTTAACCAGTTTATTGTGGCACAGATCAAGCAGTACATTGCCAATGAATCAGTTTTTGCGGTGTTTCTGTAAATAATATGCAACTAAAATTTCTACTTCCATCTTACTTTGTTTCATTTGAATTTTTGCATGTTTTGATGTCAGTTGTGTTTGACGCCCCTCCCAAAATTTCTGATTGTTTTGTCCATTGAGAAAATGGTTAAACTGCACATCACAGATATAGAGCAATCTCTTATATGAACTGTTGTTAGACAGGAAGGTATAATCATTTGTTTGGCAGCATATTTGATTGCTAATTTGCCATTTGTTGGAATGTTGTGTCCATGTGAATTTCACAGATGGGATGATGAATGTACCAGCTCATGCATGATGATGTCCATCTCTTAGTATATTCAAGATTTTTCCATGATATGAATGATATTTTTAGTATTATACACAACATTCCTAAAAAAGATAGCTGTTCAGTGTATTTGCAAACTAATGGCATGGAAAGATGGGCTTGGAAGAAATATACCATCTTTTTTTATTGTCTATAAGGGGAACAACAATTATGTATCCAGTTTGGACAGTGGGGATGTTCTGTTTACATCACATGCGCTATGATATGTCCATAATCTCACCACCTACTGAGCCACATTCTGCAACTCCCTGAATTGGATGCATTTTTTGTGTCAAAGTCCATGGTAAATCTGCATACCCTAAACATTTTGCAGACTGGACATTTTTTAATTATGGATATTATCTCACAGTAGTTATTATATTAAGAAATAATATGATTGAAGGTTTCTACAATTGATTTTACAAATTGGAATTATGGTTTTTCATAAAGATAAAAAATTTAAAAAAACACTCCATTTGAAGCATACTTTAGTCACCAATACAGCTCAAGTTTTAAAAAATTATAATGCAAATTCGACAGCAGGCAGTTTTATGTGTAATCATTCACATGTAAGGATGTTTTTTGATTATTTATTGTTCACTTGAATAATTTAAAAGAAATTAAAATTATATGAAACTTTTACTTCTTGTTTCTTTCTGTAATATTATTTTGTACATTCTGCAGATTTTCTAACATATTGCAGTGTGTTGCAATTTACTGTCCTGTAGCAGAATATAACACAATACATAAATTCTGCTGATACTCAGCCCTTCTTGGCAGGGAGTACTCTGTCATAAAAGACCTTAAAAATATTTGCTGATGATGCTAGTTCTCCATCAAATATGTCAGCCCTTACTAAAAGGCAGTAGACCTTGAAACAGCTTCATCTGAAAACTAATAAACAAAAATTTTAACAAAATTTGACAGAAAAAAATCATGTCATGAGGAACTTAAAATTGGGTACAAAGGATGGCTGATCCATCATCAAATATGGTCACCATTGCTAAAAGTAGAAAAACCATTGACCAAATTTGTCAGAAAGCACCCAGCTATGGAGGCCTTTTATGTGCTGATGAGCTATAAAATACTACTGCCATTGCTATAAACAGAAGGATCTTCGGACAACTCCATTCATTTCAAACTGCTGAACAGAAGCCAAGCAAATTTTACAGGAAATATTCTAGCATAAAAACCTTACAGAACTTTTCCAAATGATGGAGATTTGTTTTCCAATATGGTTGCTATTACTGATGAATAGAAAAATCTTCAAAACTTCTTATTAACCACTGAACATTTGACCATTCAAATTTATTCAAATTATGCTGATCCATCATCAGATATGACCACCTTTCCTAAACATATAAAAATAACAAAATGCCTTTTTGCTCAAAAGTCATAGAACATAATTTGACAATTTGGTCAGAATTGACTCTGACATATAAAGGCTTTCTCAAATGTATACAAGATGCCACTTCATAAACAAATATGGCAACTGTTTCAAAAAACAGAAAAAACATTGAAACAACGTCTGCTCAAAAGCATTTATCAGCACTTGAACAAATTTGACAGAAAGCAGCTTGTCATGTTGACCTTTCAGGTTTGTACCAATGATACAGAGGCATCATTAAACATGGTTACAGTTACCAAAAAATAGATAAACCTTATTCTTGAAAATGTCTGGACAAAACTGAACAAATTAAAAAAAAGTATTATAGCATTAAGACCATTGAAATTTCTACAAATGATGCCAATCCATCATCAAATATGGCAACTGTTACCACAAAAAGAACAAAGAAAAGCTTTTTTAATCACTTTAACCCAAAAACATCTTAGCAGATTTTGGAAACCAAATTGGACAAAATGTAGCCAGGCATGAACACCTTTCGTGTTGGATAAATGATGAAGATACACCATGAAATATGAAGTGAAGAAATAAGAAAAAATCCATCCCAAAACAAAGAAATCTGGAACCAGTTGTTTTCACATATGCAATCAACAAATTCAGAAGAAATTTCTGCAGAAAGCATCCTACTGATTGAGATTTCATGACCAACTGCTCTTGTATTCAGCTATTAACAGATGTCAACTAGGGTAGTGCTCTCAGGCCCTTATGGACCTCTTGTTTAAACCT
This sequence comes from Megalonaias nervosa, assembly GCA_016617855.1. NCBI lineage: Eukaryota > Metazoa > Mollusca > Bivalvia > Unionida > Unionidae > Megalonaias > Megalonaias nervosa. The sequence continues at coordinate 93,502 of JAECUM010002770.1, read as the reverse complement.
GGTGCAGCTTGAACTGACATTATCTGAAGCTGCTCAAATCCAGGGCAGTAGTTTGTCACATAAGGGCACTAGTTCATCAGAGGAGGAATATGATTAAATGGGAATTCTTTGCCTAATTGGCTCAGATTATGAAAGGCATAAAATACTTAATATCCACATGTCCTAAATTCAACACAATAAAATATATTTGAAGAAAAAAGATAAATATCAATCTAGAATCATGTGTAGAGAACCTGATCACCAGTATTCACCAAAATTTTTTTTTTGTATCTCAGATCCACATAAATAAAGTAGGCTTGCATTCTCTTCATTCCCTTTCAAATCAGTTTGTGAACCATGTGCAAATGTTGTTGTTGTTAGATTAGTCACTAATGGAATTTGTCGAATATATCACATCACTGTTTTTGGAGCACTCCTGAAAAAGAACAGAATTATGAGAGACTTCATTGACTGAATTAAGTGGTGGCACCTCTTAATTTATTTGAGACTGAATATTTGAACATCATTTAAATCTTACATTTAGATTATTTCAAAGAATGGTTTATGCTGGATAGCATTTTTAATAAATCATTTTCTTCCAAACTTTAGTTAGATTGGACAAATCATGAAATTTATGATAAACGGCAGCATTGGGGCTTCATATTCTTCTTATGATGTGTAGCTAGTCATGAATGAAAATAGTGTTCATGTGACATCCATTATTGCTGCCATTGTGGGCATTTGGAAAATATTGTTATCACTACTCATCCTGAATGAATGGTCTCCTTGGAATTTTCATAAAAAGAGACTTCTTGTGATATCTAGTTGGTTCTAAATGGAAGTGGTGCTAAATTGATATCCAATATCGTCACCTTTAAAGTAATTTTAAAATATTTTTATTACTTCTCCTTAGTGTAAGCTTGTATCAAGACAGAATTTTCACCAAAAGACTTCATATGATATCTAGCTGGTCCAGAATGAAAATATTGCCAATCTTGCATCCAGTATAGCCATAAAACACTCAGCAGTTTAAAAGAAGAAACAGTCTTATCTTGGATTTTTGGAAAGTCTTGGGCCAGTAGACGGTCAATTCAGTTGAGGGACCCTTTATCTGCTAATGCTCTCAGAAATGTGCTGCTTCCAGTTAATGTTTTCTTTCCTATTTTTTTCCCATTTGGAATTTAGTAAAAAATACATTTAGTGAAGTTGGGTTACAGTCGTACAGTGTTTGTCAGCAAAATGTATTTATTATATCACTGAAATAAAATTATTTCATTACATCAGTGGTATTACATCTGCCTTGACAAGCACAATGTCATGGGTTGAAAGGAGTGATAAATAGTGAACATTGATCCCAAATTGCCATGCAAAAGGGTTTTTAATCTTGGAAATAATATGGCAGTCAGATAATAATAGATTGCTTGTTATTCGTGATTATCAATTATCTTAATACAGTATTCATTTTGTTTGCATTCATTCTACATTCCATTTGTATTTTGCTTTCATTTCACTCATAAAATTAACAGAAATGGTCTGTAGGGAAACTCTTACAAAATTTGGTTTAATGTATGAGCATGCTGCCACTTTTTTCCGGAGGAGGATTTGGAATTCTTCTTTGACACAAGAAAATGTTTCTTTTTCTTAACTCAGTACATCACATTTCATCCTTAAAATGTATTCAACAAAAGCATGAGAATGAAAATGATGCAGGATGGATTACAATAGATGGTTCTCAATACATACATGGTGCAAATTTTCACTGTCAAAATTTGAAGCTTGCTTGATCTTGTGAAAAGAAATTACAAATATTTATACCCCATGCTAATGAAGTTGGAGGGGTATACTGGTGTCAACTTGTCAAACCATCACATCTTTGTTTACTTAATATCTGCTGATCCCAGCGAAGTACTTCATGAAGCTTTTTATCATGACTTGATCTTGTGTCATTTAAAATGTGGAGTCGGTCTGTTAGCATTTTAAGAGTTATTCCCATTATTTTTATATATTTTGCCTATCTGTTCCTTATTCTCAAATTCATCAAGTTAATAGCTCCACAAGAAGATACCTTCGTGAAACTTGGTGTGCATTTGGATTTTCAAAAGAATTTTCTCTCATATAAAATTTGTCATTGTCAGAATAGTACTTTTAGAGTATTTTCCCCATTTTTGGAAAATGACCATTTACACTTCATGGGTGTGTGTGCTTTTTCCATCAATGCTGGCTTACTAACAGATCTATTCCCTCTAAATAAACATATACTTGGTCAAAAACAGCCAAAACATGATACAATTTGAAACCATGCATTGAACTAAATTCATTTAAATATTATTACATGCAAAAATATCTTAAAAATTTCAGCTTGCAAAGTATGCCAATGAGGTATTTTTGTTCTATTGCATTTGCATATTGTATTATCGATATTATAATCCTGGAATGGCAATCCAGACAAGAATTACTTGTGAATAAAAAGATGGCACATTTTCAAAGTGGGCATGGGCAGTATTCATTGATTCAATAAAATCGTTATGAATGAATATTTACATATGTATACATGTTTATGCAGATATGCAAAGGTGAGGAGAATGATCTCAACTGGAAGATGGTGTATTTAATTTTCAGCTCGCAGAATTCTTCATAGTATAGTTGAGGCAACCAGTCCATTATCTCCCACATCCCCAAAAAAGGAGGACAGTTCTGAATCAGTCAAGAAAAGTAAAAAAAAGTCCAAGGACAGTGGGTCAAAAGAAAATATTTCCTCAAATGTGACGCCCAGTGTGGATTGTCTTGATCCTCCAGAAAAGAATTCACGACAAGCTACAGCCCGACGGAGGCACAAGTTGTACAAGGATGAAACCTATATCTCTGAGCCAATGGAATGTGGACAGTTTGTGGTAATTTAGATTGAAATATGTATTTTACTGTCAAACCCCGAAACAGTGGAAAGGCTGAGGATCTGGTTCACAAATTTATGACTAAGAGAAATTCTATGAATTTTTACTACATGGTCATAAACTAATTGTGTATTCTGAAATTAAATTCAATGGGTGTATTTTGTGAACACCACAAAACACAAAAACTATGATACCAAACTGAATCTTATCTTGAAGAAGTTATTAGTGCCTTCCAGAATCAGTAAAATGGCTTAGTGATTAAGACTCATTGAGAGTGTATTTGATTATATGGCTCTGTCTGAGTGAGTCCTCTTAAATTGATAGATTGCTGTTATTTCAAACATACTTGGAACACCTTAATCTTTTCCAGATGGCATAGTTTATATTGATCAAGTGCTCCATCATAAAACACAATGTTTGTTGCAAGATCAGTATGTTGACAGATTTGGACTATGTGATTACAATTTAATTACATTTGCATAATTTGTATCCATAAAAAATTTATGTTTGCATTTTTGCTCAGTTTATGCAAAATATACAAATACACTGCTTATCAAACCAAGTACACTGCTTATGTAAATACACAGATTATCAGTGCAAGTACACTGCTTATCAATAATGTAAATACACAGATTATCAATGCAAGTACACTGGTTATCAATAATGTAAATACATTGATTATCAATGCAAGTACACTGATTATCAATAATGTAAATACACAGATTATCAATAATGCAAATACACTGATTATTAATGCAAGTACACTGATTATCAATACAAATACACAGATTACCAATGCAAGTACATTGATTATCAATGCTAATACACTGCTTAGCTGAAAGCTCTGTTGCCAAGTTTTTATCTCGTGGATGTTAATTTGCATCCATGACACCTTTTTGTAACAGGCACAAAATCTACTTCTCTTTGAAGCTATCAACCTTTAACCTTGCCATCAGTTTATAAGCTGATATTGGCTGTTCTTATTTAACCATGCAATCCTGTTTGCCATTGGTTGAAACTGAAACATCTAACATTAAACATTGATTTTAATTCAAGAAAGGCTTTCATCTCCTCAGATTTCTTTACATGGCCCAGATGGTCATGTCTTGTCAATGTATTATATTCATATGCACACAGTATTTAATGTCACATGACAGTCATATCACATAATATTTTGATAGTTTTAGTTTTTGTTTTTATATGACTTAATGTGCTTGCGGTTATTTAAAAGAAAATGTTTTGCACTGATTAATTTTTGATAAAATAATTTAAATCCATTAAACTAATTTCCGTTTGCCTATGTCAGTTTTCCTTGGTATAGTTAAAAATTAAATTATCTTTGGTTGGGCTTTTTTTTCTCTCCATTAAGTGTCAAAACAAGGTCAGTAACTGTGGATTTTTTATGTGGTTTGATTGTGGTCATGCATGATTGCCCACACATTTTAATACAGACTCAATGTCATCCTTTACTATATTATTATTAAACCGTGTCATGAATATACCCTACTAGTGTTATTGAAATACACATGAATATACAGTAGAGTAACTTCTGGTGATCTCATGATAAAAACGACAATTGATACTGCAATGTCATGCTTACAAAGTAACTTTGTTTCACTTGTATGAGATTTTGCCTAAGGTACACTATTACAATTTAACATTATACAAGATACATTGCTCATCATTTTGGTGTATCAATATAATATGCAATCTGCCTTTAATGTGGGTACAAATATAACTTTGGTATATCACAGGGTTGGGGGCGGGGGGGGGGGGCAGGGGGATTTTTTTTTTTTTTATTATTATTAAAAAAGTTGGCTAGTGCCTGGAAATTTGGAATGAAAATTATGAAATTTACAACTTTTAATAGAGAGCATTTCTTTTCTTTTAAAAAAAAATTAATACACTATCAATAACAAAGTATGATGAAAAATATTGATCATTGAAAATGTTAATGCCAACCAGTGACAACACAGGTCTAGAAGAGTGAACAGCTTAATAAGAAGAAAAGCAAAGAAATACCAATTTAATAAGTCACGTCAAGTGAAACTCAAGTTTCAGTTTTATCCTTTAATTCAGTTTCAGTATAATCTTCTCTATTGTAATATATATTCAAACATGAAAAATAGCAGTTGCCCATCAGAGTGATGCCAGCAAGTGTTTTTGTGAGAATCTAAGTATCAACTGTATTTTAATCTGTGGAAGGTCACTGTACTTACAGAGGAAGGATGAAGGGTCCTGCTTCCTTTTCTTTGTCTCAGGATAATCTCTTCTGTTTCTAATGTGGTCTACAGACTCTGTTTTAGTAGGTTATCTCCCCCTGTGAACACCTCATTTCAAGGAAATAATGATAGATTTTTCTGTTGACTGGACTGCAGTCATTAAGGGTCATTGAAAATCATTGAGATATAACCAACTCATTTCAAGGCCTTGAAAGGCTTGTATTTTTCACCTTGGTTATTGAAAGTCCTTGATCTTTGAGAGAATTTGATTACAAATATGATGGAAAATTATATTTTTGAGTTGTTTATTTTACATTGCATGAGGATTGAATTTAGTTTGATTTGATCTAATCGCCATTCTGCCAATATCAGAATCCATGGGAAGTAATCATCGTGCATCACACTTCTTTCAAATGATGTAATTAATGCATGTGCACTCATTCACTTCATGAGTTTCTACCCAAGAAGCACACCCACCCTAATTGGTTAATGAACCCTCCTCCCAAGATTTATAACAGAACAACCCCAGAGTTAACTCTCTTCCACTCATTCCTCTTTCAACAAGCCTGTCAAAGAAGCCAAGAGAGGAAGATTTTGGACTCCTCAGCCTTCCATAAGGAGGAAGGTAGTCAGTCCTAGTTAGTCACACTCTCTTCTACAAAGTCTACATCTTTCCAGCATCCAAGTACATGCCAGACTAACTCTATCATCAGAAGTTTGTGTGGGTCATTTCCACTATAAAGGAAGGTCACTTTACTTACATTGCTTCCAAAGTCTCCACCTCATTCAAGAGCCCCATTTGTTTCAGCCAGTCCCATTTGGGACCTACAAGGGAGGAAGTGTACACTGTTTTAAAAAATGGTACTGTAGGGAGGGTGAGGAACAACTAAAGTATAGGGTTGTATTCCTGGATCCAATTGCTTCATAAAAAGGGCAAAGTAGCAACTGAACTCATAACTGATTTTTCTACCTTAAAAAAAAATCGGGGGTGGGTGGAGAAAGAAAATTTAAAAATGAAGACATCTCCGTCAGTCATCAAATTCTATAGGTACAACAATTGGTGGTCACTTTGCAGCTTCAGGATGTGTACCTTCACATCCCCATCCTCCTATCCATAGGAAATACGTTAGTTGTTTTGTCCGGATCAAGAGAATTTTTAATTTTGGCTTTTCCTGTCAGCCATGCCTCTGCTCCCAGAGTCTTTACCAGAGTGATTGAGTAAGAACAGTTTACTTAAGGTCTGTAAGTGTTCCCATTCTCCTGTATTTTGATGACACATTGATGCAAAATGTCCTCAGAGATACTCTTCTGAAGGACCTGTTACTGTGTTGGTTGACAGTTACTCATCTGGGTCTAATTCCCGAGCTAGAAAAGTCAGATCTCATCCCCTGGATTTTGTTTATATATGGATGAATTTCCTCACCAGGTAAAGGAAAGTTTGGGTTCCCCGAGACATGATGGGTAGAATCCTGTCTCTCATAGCTAGTCTTTGGTCAAGACTTCATTGCCTGCTCACCTTTACCTCTCTCTCTTGGGAATGCACCCATGGATTTAGTTCCTTGGGGAGAATTCATCGGTGTCCTTTCCAGCTCATACTTCTAGCAAACTGGAAACCACACCAGGACCCAGTGAAATTAAAATTTTGTCTAGATCAAGACCTGTTTCTGACCCAAATCCTTATGCAATCACTGGAACCTCACTCCTGTCTGTACACAGACATATCAGATTCATGATGGGTAGCTCACATTAAGCCACAGGGGGTTGATCTACAATGACTGGTCTCACAAAAAATCAACCTATCATACAACAATCTAGAGATGCAGGTGTTGTTTCTAAGATGTCATTGTATTGTGGTCACCTCAGACAAACATTGGAAACATTAACTTCTGACAAATCAGCAGAACCCATGACTGATTCCAAACCCAACTTCTCCTTTCAGAGGAAATCAATAAAACAGTAAGGTCAAAACTGGACAAGCACTATGGTCATCAAAATCCTTACATGGTTTTTATAAACAATTCCATCTTTAACTCATTAACCCCTGGCACCACATTTGTGCAACGGGAGGTAGTATCCTACTTTTGAGCTCTGTAGTGTCAAGGTTATTTAAGATACACCAAAGTGGGTGATATTACAAAAAGTAGATAGATGTAGCTCTACAATGATACCACATAATCTGGACTTTCCACTCGCATTACAAAATACTGAGGGAAAAACACACTTTTTGAGACCCATTTTTTTGCCACCAAAAATTCAGCCATTGTCAGAAGCGGATTATGTGTCTGGATTTTGGACTTTATGGCTTCCGATCTAAGGTTGACCAGTCTGAACTGCACAAAGACATGCAGACCTTTGCCAAAAGTGTGAGAAGTTGAAGATTTAGAGTAAAAAGTGGCCAGGATACAAAAATGATGGGTCCATTAAGCCCCTCCCCCTCCTCCTACCGCTCCGGTGGCCTAGTGGTTAGAGCGTCCGCCTCAGATGCAGGAGGTCGTGGGTTCGAACCCCGGCCGGGTCATACCAAAGACTTTAAAAATGGTACTAACAGCTGCATCGCTTGGCGCTCAGCATTAAGAGGTTAGTGTTAGGACTGGTCGGCCTGGTGTCAGGATAATGTGACTTGGTGGGACATCATGCCACATGTCTGCGGCATGATGCCCCAGTGCTAGACATCACTATAAACTGTCACACTGCAGACATCATAGCGATATGACTGAAAAATTGTTAAAGCTACGTTAAAAATCTAAATCACACACACACACACACCTCCCCCTCCTCCAACTTTAACCCTTCTGCACATGGACAAGCAAAATAGCCAATGTAAAAAAACATTTCTAACACAACTATCCATCAGGCTGAATGGAAATCTCTTGGAAGCATATTTATTTGGATGTATTCAAAAGTAACTTCACAATGTGTTTCCTACTCACATTTTCAGGCGAAAAAGACATAAATCTCTAGGGGTTCATGATTTAAAAGATTAGCATGATGAAGACACATTTTGCTCAAACGATAATATTTTTTAAAACCTGCACAGTATTGTACAGAGATGTTGGGTTATAATTAAAACAGCTGGATGAAATTTTGTGGCCAGCTTACAGAGGGATCTGTATAGGGAAGTTTTGATATAAAAGTCAAAAGCTCAGAACAGTACAGTGGTGCCCCTCTAATAAAGTCACCACTTCTGCACTAAAAATCTGGCCTTTTTTGAAAATTGTGTCCTCTCTTTAGGGGGACAATGCAGTAAAATACTATTTTGGTGATGGGCAATGTGGCTCTAAGTCAGTGGCTGGTATCTCAAGGGAGACCACTGTACTCAAGTTTTAATAGTAAATTTCAGAATATGCAGTCACTTAGAAAAATAAAGTCCAGAATCTATTAATGCATATAAATACATTATATCATCTTAACTTTTTCAGAAATCTCCAGATAATGAAGTGCACAAGGTAGAAACACGGAGAACAAGAGGTCGCAAAGGCAAAGTTACTGACATATGAATAGTATGACACCAGTGGTGAAGATAGATGCATCATGACAACTCAATTCAATGTGCCTAAATTGTCTGTTAAGCAAAACAGGCATGATGCACATCTCAGTGCCTTCATGGAGTGCAGTTGATATCATCTGGAAATTTTCAGTTTCTTCTACTTGATCATTTGACTTGAAATCTTTCTTGATTTTATCTTTGCAAATTATGGATTTAGCTGGCTTGCATTGCTAGTCAAAAAGCACTGAAAGTGCATCATAGCTTTAGATTGAATAGCATACTGTTTATTTCACGTTAAGTCCAGCACTACAAAAAAATTGCTGAATGTATATGTTTGCAAGTAAAGCATAAAATATACTGGAGGAGATTTGAAACAACATTGATAGCCATAGATTTAAATGATTATAACCAATGCTAAGAAGACGAAGAGCAAGGTTACAGAAGGGCATTTACCATAGATTAGATATTTTTTTATGTATTTTGTTTTTGTTTTGTTTTTTTTGGTGTAACACTTCCTATTAAACTTATATTTTAATATTTTTCCACACAAGGCAGTACAACCTCAAAAATTGCCGTGATGATGATATCAGTGGAGTATGTTGCTTCATAAATAAATTTCCCATGACAACCCAAGCTTCAGCTGACACACTGAGTCAGTCAAGTGCATCATTTTCCTGACATAACATAGTTCTTCCCACTGCAGCAATTTCAAGGCCAGTGTAAGATACAGTGTAACTTCTTGACTAAACTCTGTGTTTCCCAGTTAAGATGCCCCCAGATAGTCTTGTGTTTGTTTTTGTCTTGTTCAGCTATATAAATATGTCACATATTTGACCTTTCTCTGTGTAGCTCTTATTGAAAATATAAGGCACACCATTGCTATAACAATAGGAATAAATTTGACCAATTTACATTTTTTAAAAGGGGTCCCAGATGGCTGACTAGTCTAAGGTGCTCACCTTTACAGACTACTGACATCTCACCTCTGTCTGTGTGGGGTTAAGTCTCAGGCTCAGCCATTGTGGGTATGTGAGAAAACTTGCCTGTAGCTTCCCATAGGTCATTGGTTCTTCCTCTATTAGTATATTGGCCAACATGTATAGCCTATCGTGCTGACAAATGGTGTTAAACCCACAAAACCACAAACCTTTTTAAATAAAAAGTCAAATTAGGTTCATCTCTGATAACTGCATATTTAATGTATTCAAAGAGAAATATACAGATAAATGTATTTTGAGGCTGCACAATTTGCAGAGATGCTGTTATAGACAACAGCCTATCATACTTAGAGATATTTTGCTGTATCAATTCCACATAAGTACAAATGTATTGTATTCCTGCCCAAAAACTTATAGCACTTGGACCAAATTACAATTCTATTGACAGCTATAGGTAGTTTGAGTTGCTTATGTATGCCAAATACAGCATTTTGGGCTTATACATTGGGAAGAAAGTTAGGTAACTATCTATTTCAGGCATGCTCAACCTTCAGCCACTAGTTTTTATCCACTTAGATACATCATAAGGCGTGTCTTCAAAAACCTTTTATCCAGCCTGTGCCCAGGAAGAAGTTGCACAATGACTGATCTGTTTCAAAGATGATGTCAATCTAGTAATGAAATCAGTCAAGATAAATGTCATATGAATGAACTAAATGTTATTTCTCCATTTTGTTCTGTTGATCTTAATTTTACTTTTTAAAGTTTGCTATAATATATGTACAGCATCGTGATTGACGTGGTTAGAATACCTCAAATCTTTCTGAATCTTAGAACTGCTATTAACTTATATTATCATTTGGAGGTAGTTTACATTATAAAATGTATGCAAAATTTGGCTACTAATAAGTTGCACTTGAATACAGGTGCAAAGTTGTCAAGTTATTACATCTTTCTCTTTCATACAGTTTATGTGTTCATGCTAAAGTCAAACAGTTTTTGTTTGTTATGCTAGAAATATAAGAGGACCGTTCTTGCTATGCCCTTATTCATTAAAGAAATGCCAGATGATATATATGTCTTGGCTGCAAAAAAGCTCACTGACTATACTGGCACTAAATCAGTCTGGTTATTGTTGTTGTTGTAGGGTTTAACGCCATTTTTCAGCACAAGATAGGCTATACATGGTGGCCAGTATAACTTGTGCAGGAATGACAAGCTTTCTCACGTGCCCATGTTAGCTGAGCCTGAGACTTGAACAAACGCAGACAGAGGTGAGATGGCAGTGATCTGGAACGGTAAGCGCTTTAGACCACTCAGCCACTCGGGGCCCCAAATCTGCCTGGTAACAACTTGAATAAGGTTATTCCAGAAGCTACATTGTTACCTTTTTTGTTTTTGAAAATGCCATTGTGGATGGAACAATGGCATTTGTAAAGATTGATTGACATGGTGTGCCAATTGGAAGCCTAGTAATTGTAGGATATTTATGTATGATGCAATGTCCTTCATTGTTGGTATCATCATTGGAATGTTCTTGGTTTTATTGGCATCTCTCTGTATAGCATTTGACCCAGTGCCTGGCTAATAACAATTTTATCCAAAGTATGTTTGTATCATGATTTCATATCTGTGATTAGTAATTCTTAATACCAGTAGTAAATAAATGCCAGTAGTATAGAATAAGCAGAAAATCTGATATAAAAATATATACTCATTATATCGTGATATTTGTGTACAATTTACATTTCTTCACAATAATGTCAATCTGACTAAAATCAGAAGAACACTATCCTATGTGAAGATCTGACGGCGACTGCTTAGGGGTCAAGTTCTGGTGACCTTTGAATTAGCTGTTGGAATGCAGCCTTCAGAACTCTGAAGGTGAATCAAATCATTTGGAACATTTGTGCTCTTTAGCCATGCTGCTCATTGTCCCAAATGCTAAGATATAAGACTTCATCTGATTGGCTGATAAAATTAGCATGTGTGTGTGTGATTTGGATTTTTAACGTAGCTTTAACAATTTTTCAGTCATCACTACGATGTCTGCAGTGTGGCAGTTTTATAGTGATGTCTAGCACCGGGACATCATGCTGCAGACATGTAGCATGATGTCCCACCTAGTCACATTATCCTGACACCAGGCCAACCAGTCCTAACACTAACCTCTTAATGCTGAGCACCAAGCGAGGCAGCTGTTACTACCATTTTTGTAAGGCTTTGGTATGACTCAGCCAGGGATCAAACCCATGACCTCCCACATCCGAGGCAGATGCTCTAACCACATAGGCCACCAGAGCGGTCTGATAAGCAGTTATTGTAATAACATAGGTCACTAAAACATGACCCCATAGTGGTTGCTGTCAGATCTTCACTTAGAACAGTGGAGATCTGATTTTAATAAGATTGAAATAATGGATGCATATGAAGTTACAAATATTCATCACACACAGTGGTAACAAACTACTAAAGAGTTGGTATAAATATTTCCCCTTATTGTGAATTGCTATAAGTATTTAGTCTTTCTTTTAAAAAAAAAAAAAAGCTGATTCAACTAGTGACTTTGGACTGACTGTGATATAAGAATGTGTATCAGTGTTTTGCCATTTCTGCTCTTAACTCACTATGACCAAATGTAATATTACTATAATAATGCTTTATGTTGAAATAAAAGAAATTTAACTCTTTTTGTTAGGACTGGAATTTATTCATAACCTCAATATCAATAGATGGGTTTTTCTTTTTTACTTTTTTTTGTTATGAAAGTTTTATATTTGTCCAAGTTAAAAAAAGTACAAGACAGCTTGTGCAAGAGTATGTACTCTTGAAGCTTTAATCACAGAAATGTATTACTCAACCTTTTCTTTCAGACTTTCTTGTCTTTTTATCTACACTTAATTGTAATTTCTGACTAATAGAGTTTTTGTTGTCATTAAATTTTTTTTTGCTGTAATCTGATAGACTGCTATTGGTGGAAAGAAATATTCCTATGTTCAAGTCTAAAATTTCAATAACCTTGGACAGAGTCTGAGAGAATTTTAAAAATGTTTTTAATAATTCTTAACAATTTCTTGGGTAATTATACTGTCTTGTTTGCAAAGCACAGGTAAGTGACAGGTATCACTATTTTTTGGTGGGGTAAAGCAATGGTAGTAATGCTATAATGTTATGTTAAAGCTTTCAGTGTCATGTACCATATATACTCATTTATGAGTCCAACTGCAAACTGCACAGATCCAGATCTTCCATTGAAGAAATGTGCCAGCAGATCTGGGTCTTTGAAGTTTATTAGGAGTAATCAGTAGAACAAACAACACAGACCCTAATCTGCAGGTTCGTTATGCTATGGCAGATCAGAATCTTTGTTGTTGTAGTTTGACTCAACTTATATGCAATTATATACAGTAAGTATATTGTAGCAAAATTCAGGAGAGATGGACTGTACCATAAATCTCTTGTGTTCAAATGACTATAAGTGTTCTATGTGTTGTATTTTATTAGTTTTGTATAAATGCTTAGATATTTTTTTTTTTCTTGTAATTTCTACAATATATCAAACTCTTATTATTCAGATATTTTGTACTAGTAAATGGTCACTGTGACCTTTTTTCTTTAAATACATTTCCTATCGCAATATGTCAGGAGTACATCCACTACCTTGCTAATCCAACCCTTCAAAGGATAAAAAAGATATTCACCATGTCTTTTGATTTGTTTTAGTAACAAAAAGGGCTCAACGGTCATGTGCTTGACAAAACATAAGTCAAAATGGTAGTGTTTTCCCCTTAAAGAGATCGGCAACTATTAACATTAATCAGCTACTGCTTCTTTTTATGTCTGCTTAGCATGTTCTTACTGCAAATACCTTCCACTTGGAGCCTTTTCTTCAAGTTGGGTCATTTTTTTGAGTTTTCCACAAGGAAATATATTCGTTCTAAATCATCATTGTAGATGAATATTTTGCACTTCAGGTATCTAACTTCATTCTTACAGTAAGCTAATTAGTACAATAATAGAGGCCTGTTGTGTGGTCAATAATACTTACAAATCATCTTCCCCCAGTGAGATTGGGAATGTAGAGTAGTTCAAATACAAACTCAAGCATGTCTTAAAAATCAAATAATGGAAGCAACCTCTTTGACCAGGGATTCATCCTGTGTGTTGAAAATTTGCTATTTTCTATTTTAATCCCAATACTTAATTTCCTTAATCTAAATACCAACTTTCTAATACACTGACATGAATGTATGATATATTGTATTTTTGGACACATATATACCTGCTGGACAAATCCAAAGGGAATGATTGTTGACTAACAATTAGATGCATAAATCAGTGGGAGTTTCTGAAGAAAATTAGTATTTAGGCTTGAAAAATAATTGAACTGAAATTCAGGCATGTGTATATAATTGAAATGATCTATCCATCAGATGTATGCCTCAGCCATGTTTAAAAATAAAGGATTTGATTTCATGTGTAAAGAGCAATCACCAGCTATCCAGTTTAGTTGTTCTTTAAAGGAAAATGGAAAAATAAATAAAAAAGGCCTGTAGTCAATGAAATTTGAGTAACTATGACTATGATAAGACCACTCTGGTGGCCTAGTGGTTAGAGCATCCTCCTAGGATGCGGGAGGTTGCGGGTTTGAACCCCATCCAAGTCGAACCAAAGAGTTATAAAAATTGAACTAACAGCTGCCTTGCTAGATGCTCAGCATTAATAGGTTATTGTTTGGACTGGTCAGCCTGGTGTCAGGATAATGTGATTAGGTGGGACATGATGCGGAACGATGCCCTAGTGCCAGACATCACTATAACCTGTCACACTGCAGACATCATAGTGATATGACTGAAAAATTGTTTAAAGTTATGTTAAAAATCCAAAACACACACTCACATGACTATGATACACTTCAGAGCAGAAACAGAACATGGTATGTTTCATTATAACAGCTAATCTCTCAACCCCAAGAACTTCAATTTGTTCTGTTCCAGTCAGTGTTCAACAGTACATGCAACACTTTATCCTTATAATGATAAGCAGCCTGTGTATATGAGTAATTGAAACTGATTGTGGCAGGGGGGTTAATATATGTGGCAATAACATTTGGGTCATAAACTTACTTCAACAATGGCATTGTTTGGTGAATGGGTGTGTATGATATTTGATTAAACAGGCATTGCTGGCCAGTTGTTTTTCCTTAAATAGGCAGGTAAATTAACTGACATAAATTTGAATGAAAAACGTTTTTTTTAGATCACCACATTGTTTGGTGCTTGGATGTGTATGCCAGAAGTCTGAGCAAATTATCTGTTGGCCACTGTTAACCTGGATTAAGCAATGATTATGCACAGGATGCATTGAAGACAAATGCTAAGAAGACTTAATGACTTTATTGTTGATGGCTCAGTAATAATTAGATGTACAATTTTCAGCTTTTTAAGGGCTAACAGCTTTAAAAAATAAGCAGTGATATTTTATGTCTTCAACACATCTTGCCAGATTATTAAGTTAGACTCGTTAGTTTTGGCAATATAGCTTTGCAATACTTAATCAAAATCAGGAGTTCATCATAAAATGCTACATTCATGCGTTATCTGAATTTGTATTATAACGAATCATGTTAAAATGGGATTTCACTGAATACATACATACATACATATTCATCTTAGTCCTCAACCTTTCTTTGTAAATTATATCAAGCAAATGATCATTATTTTGAAGTAATAAGATAATTTCTGTAAAAGATAGATCCAAAACGATATCATTGGCAGCCATATTTCTCTCTGGCATTTATCTTAATCATAACGTCCACTTCACTGTAAGCCCAGCACAATGCTTGACTCACATCACCTGTCATGTGTCTGCTTTTTCTAAGGTATTAAGAAAGAGGTCAAGATCAAAATTTAAGGTGTGTAAGATAGTAACGAGATGGGCAGCAGTTTAGGTCAGTGAACAGACCCAGGCTAATAAGGAAAAAAGAGATGCCAGTGCCATCAGTACTGATGCAGACAATGCCACAGCCATCAGCTTATGATAAACAGATTACTACAGGCAGAAAGATCCATCAATCTTTGATATCATTGGCCTCATACAAAGTTACAGCCCTGCCATTGCTCACTGTACCACAACCAGGGGATAACACAGCAGCACAGACTACTGGTCCAGTCCTGGACACTTCATCACCACATCCATAACCCAGTCCCTGCTATGACAATTATTCCCTTAATAGTCAGTACTGAACTGCAGCAGCAGCTGTCAGCTGACCCAGACAAAGTCCATTCCAGCTCCATCATGGTCTTGACCTATGCCCTCTACCACTGGTTTGGTGATTTATCTTACCTGTATGCCCAATCCTGGACACAGACAGCACCCAGCACCTGGTTCTGTCACAGATGCCCAACATAGCTGCCAGCAGATTTGGTGATGCATTCTCCTACAGTATCCAGTACTCAACCCTCTCTGACAATCAGCTTTTCCAGCTCAGTCATCACTACCTTTACAGAAGACTTCCTTGTCACCCTAGTCTTCAGAGATAAAACTCAGGCTTGCAAGTAACATATTCTTCCTTGATTCAATAATGTCCAAGGAAGATTTGGCTTTCAATATGCCCTCCCATTTCTGCCTCCTAAATTTTATTCATCTTGGTTAGCTCTGTCAGTGGCTATATACAGGAGGAAAATTTAGCTCATATCACAAGCAAGGACTACAATTCAATGATCTCGTACATTTGGATATCATAAAAGGGAGGGCATAAGCCAAAGACCCCCTTGAACTTGAAGCATATTTCCGCTTATCTTGACTAAAGGCCTTGTCTCTTAGTCCAAAATGGAAGTTACTTTTGGTTTTGACATGGCTGTAGCACCTTTTAAGCTCCTGTCAAAATCCTCTCTGATTCATCCTTTCACAAGACCTGCTTCTTAGTCACTCAAGTTACAGCAGTCAGAATCTAAGAGATACACTCTTTATTTATGACCCTGAACTAGCTTTCATTGCTGAAGACAGACTCCCACTTCACTGAGTGTTTTATCTTGAAACTGCTGTTATCTTTGGATTCTTCTAACCAGAAGACCCTGTCAGGGTAATGAAGTTGATGTGTGAAGCAGACAGAGCTGATCAGAAGAATTGAGATCTTGCTTGTTTTATGACTCAAAGAAGGAAGGGATGATATTTTTGCTCGATTCTGTTGTCCTGGAACTGTTGGGTTTTCAGCTCAGCTTAACAAGAAAGAAACCTAAGACTTGGTCAATTTCTTAATGAATATCAGCCCACAAATAAGCGTGTGCAGTTGCCATCAGCATAACATTTGAGTGTAGTTCCTCATCTGACTTTTTTCTGGCTATGAACTGGAGGTCAGACATAATATTTCCAGCTTTTACCGCATATCCTTTTCATCTCAAAGTGCAATCAGTATGACCTGCTTGGACCTACATCAACAGTTACCTACACAAGCTACTCAGCAGCAGCTTTGTAATAACTGTGGTTATTATACTGCCAATGGATTTGGGGGAATAACAGTTTTTCTCTAAACTTCAACCAGGCATTGACCATGTGGTAACCTTAGCCCATATCTCACACAAGGCTCAAAGCTACATTATATACCATATCAGACCATAGACAGGGCCAACTCCATGGTAAAAAGATTTAGCTCCCACTGCAACTTACCTATTCTTCTAATGTACTGTGATTGGATAATGTATTTGAAGAAGAAACTCATTTTCGGAGTGTCTAACTGAGGGTTGTTCCATTTAAAAATAAATGGTACCCAGGGAAGGCAGTTTTTTAAAAATATATGCCAGGGCACTTTGATTTCATAGAGTTCATATTAAAATGATAAGAAAATTCTAAATTGCATCTATGGATGAGTACCCCACTTTAAAAGTGCCTTCCCAGGATCTCATGTATGTTTTAATGGAACAGCCCTGATCAAGTACAAAGTGTTCCCAGCAGTTACATCTTAGAAGATCTTGTACATCTGCTTCAGTAGCAACTAATGATTGACAGGTTTTGTCACCAGTCTATCCACCCAAATGGAGACCATTATCATATGACTTGTGTCTCTATAAGCAGACAACATTTTAGCACATCTGTTGCTAAAACAACCCAAAAGACACATGTATGGGAGGGCTGGATTTGCAAGGTAATGAATATTGCCTTAAAACATTATAATTGGATAAGTATTAATGAAAAAGCATATTGTACCCCAAACAACTGTTTCTATGTTATATAAAAGAGTCTTGCTCTATGTTAGTGTGAATATCAATGTGGATATTTCTCAGTTCATCCCCATGTTCAGATTCAACAGCATGAGAAACTCATTCTGTTAAAAGTGTGCAAATATAGTTAACTTGTACAGCTTATGTGATGGGGTTGGTTTGGCCTTTGTGTCATTACTGCCTTGGTGGAAGCTGAATATAGGGACCAATGTCCATGTCTATCCATATTTTCAATTTTCATGATTTTGATCCATTTCCATATCGAGCTTGAACTGGATATTTGTGGTTCTTTAGTAAACTCATAAGCAGTGTTGTGGAGAAGTGTATAGTGTTGAGTATAATGAGCACAGGGACCAGTAAGTCTTGCAATTCATGGATGCGTGCTTGGGAAATATTTTTCCTGAGCCATGATCTTATTTAGCACACCTTTCCACCAAAAGAAGGTCACTATGACCTATATTTCATTTGAAAACTTGGGGATGGGTTCAACATGAAGGGCTTAGCCAGCTTTTTGTTGGTATTTTATGGCATATCAACACTCTGAAGGTTATATTATGCTCAGACCAGCTGAGAAAACTGCACTGATGAAGGACATGCCATGGTAGTCAATCTGGGCTGATAAGTTGGTGAATACTGAACCAACAACCTTAAGGTCACAAGTAACCACTAAGCTACTGTGGGTCCAGTTAACACTGTAAATATGTACAAATGTAAATAATGTACAAATAAGTGTGTTGTCATGTACATATACATGTGAGACTGCTTGAGACTAAAAGGTCACAAAGATGTGGAGTTTTTGACACATGACTTGCTAAAGTTAAAATGTCTTTTGTAACATAAATACATTGTATCATATGTAGTCATCACAGGATTTTAACATTTTAAAAACTAATGATATATTTTATGGAAAAAATGTCCAACCCATGTCAACCTTCACTGAATACTTTCAGAACTTTTTACTTTGCTACAGAAAGATTTAGGAAAGTTATCTTCTACCTCTTCTACTGTTCTAGAATGTAGTCTAAATGTATTTTTTAATATTAAATATCATAGCATCCATAAAAATGTACTTTGACTGCTTTTCATAAAATTTTATTAAGAGTCTGAAATACCTTCCAGAACCCATAATTTGTGAGAAAAAGCTTTCTGTGCACCTACTTCAACTGGCAAGTTGGCTACACATTTTGTTGTTACTTTTTGTTCATTCTTATGTGTACATCAGGTTGCATAAATTGATCAAGGAAAAATAAAATTCTACCATCACGTTCTTTGTTTTATTCATTTTATGGTAAAAACAGTAAGAAATCAAAGTACTGGGAATAATAATGCCGTGAATGTTTCAAGTCATACTAATTTATGTAAGGTAAGATGGAAGAGATCAACTGTTGCTATTCTTGATCCCTTTTGAAGATTTACATTAAGCTTCAGGTTAACGTTTTTCATTTCTTTGAATTTCTTAACCCTTTCATAGCCAAAACATACATAAAGAACAGACAACTTTATTTCCTTAAAATATGTAGAATTTTTTTAATATAAACTTTTCAATTAATTTTCTGGATTAAACTGTGAATCCATTATTTCCATTAACAGATATTACATTTCAGAATTATCAAGATCATTGGGCATAAATGAAAATTTTGGCAACTTAAGGAAGCTGTCATTAATATCTATGACAAAATGAGATGAACAGGATGGACTGATAAAGCTATTTATGTAAAATCTATATTCTTTGTGTGTTTCGATACTTGCTTACAAATTTTTCCAACATAGTTTGCACAATTTGTATCATAACACAAATTATTTGCTACTGTAAGACATATTTTCATTAATGAAAAAACCTGAACATCTGTGTCTATTACATAAAGTTAATGAACCACAGGTAAATTGTGTCGTTATGAATTAAACGAGCAGTGAAATATTTAAGATTCATAGTTCATTTGCAAAGCAAGGGTAGGCCTGTTTCTGTGAAGTGAGATAATACTTTCATAGCAGGATAACTGCAAATGATCCCATTATTTGTTGATAATCCTACCTATATTTGGTAAACTGGCATCATCCTTAACAAGGAAAGGAATGATGTTGTTATCCTTGTCCTTGATTTTACTTTTCAGTAGAAAACATCATGAGTATCATTTTGGATAATTTCTTCTCAAAAAACTATTTCTGTCAATGAATTTCTGAACAATTTATTCCAGTTGATATTATTAAATCTGAAATGGAATGTCAAATATAGGAAACACTGGATGTAATGTGTATCCAAAGATTATGTATTTTTGATAGTCATCTTAACCATTGTATGGACTCCGTCATTATTTGCATTGTCATATTGTCAAGCAAGTACAATTCATGCTGCAACACATTTTTCAAACTATGGCATGGTTCTTACAACATTGAAAACTCCTTAAATTTGGCAAATGTTGATTTTATCCTTGAAAAGTCCTTGAATTGCTGAAATAGTCATGGAATTTACTTAGGGAATACAAAACATTGAAATTGTTTAAAAAATATAACTTTAAAATTCGAATGTTTCCCATTACATCTTTTTTCTACAACAGTGAATAAAAAATGTCATAACATTGAGTGAATCAAATTACACAGCATGAGTTACTGGATGGAGTAGCATTCCTTTGCTGCAGTGATGCTCAAATTACTTTTTTAATTTCTTCTACTTGTGTGTCTATTGATGCAGTGATACTCAAAGTAACATTTGGAGAAAGTTCAAAAAATTTCTTTAAGAAGCAATACTCCTTGAAAATGTTTGGTAGTTCTTGAAAAACAACTTGGGGGCTGCCTTAACCATGTTTGGGTCCATGGTCACAAGGTTTACAATAATGCTTTGAGTTTGGACTTGCATTTGGCCAGGTGTCCTTGTCATTTTTAAAGACATGTTTTGATGCATGTTTAGCTTAGTTCTTGGAAGTAAGCTTGACTCATATGACAATTTTTCAACTACAAGTCCAGAAAGTGCAAGTCAGTAATTTCTGATCACAGTGGTACTGTTAACCTTTCACTTGAGACAGTAGGTAAAGTTCCACAAGCCTTATTTTTGTATCACATTCCATAAAAGGAATGCAGTGTGACAGCAGACAATTTTGCATTTCTCTTTGTTTCTCACTATTCATATGAGACTTGAGAGCATTTTCTTCCATGCAGGAAATATCCAATATCTGGTCAAAAGCTTTACAACTTGCCACCACTCCATTGGCCTAGTGGTTAGAGCGTCAACCTCGGATGCAGGAGGTCGTGGGTTCAAACCCTGGCCAAGTCATACCAAAGAATTATAAACATGGTACTAACAGCTGCCTCGCTTGGCATTCAGCATTAAGAGGTCAGTGTTAGGAATGGTCAGCCTGGTGTCAGGATAATGTGACTGGGTGAGACATGATGCTAGACGTCTGTGGCATGATGCCCCAGTGCTAGACATTACTATAAACTGTCAACTGCAGACATCGTAGCAACATGAATGAAATATTGTTAAAGCTATGTTAAAAATCCAAAACACACACACACTTTACAACTTGTCCTCTTTATGTCTCTCCTCAATGCTATCAACAAACCACTATAAAATGGGTCACATTCCAGTTGTATACACAGTTCATGGTAGGTCAATTGTGAGCTACATTTTATCATATTACACAAAAAGGAAAATTAGTTTTTCTTTTTAAATTACATTTTAGTAATAGGGTTTTGACAGTGCTGATGATATTCAAAGATGCCTTTCCACTTTTCAAAACCTAAACCCACATTGTTCATTGGTTGTTATAGGTTTAATGCCATTTTGCAGCACATGATAGGCCATACATAGTAGCCAGTATATTTGGTGGAGGAAGAACCAACAACCAACATTTTTAACATTCAAGGACTTTTCAAGACAACCCTCTGAATTTATTGACCTTTTAAGGCTCAACGATATGTGAAATCTGATTAAATTCTGGTCAAATAGAGCACATAAATTGGTGAGGACAAGAAACAATGAAAGAAAAAGCAAATGACTAATGACAGCAATTTCATTTATTCCACCTCAAGAAATCTCTTCAATAAGAACTTTTTCTTTTGGTTTAACTTTTCCACCCCAGGTCTTTTCTAGCTTATTCTTAGACTGGTTCACTGATTCTTTTTCACTATATCTGGCAGAATGTTGCAATTCAAGTTCCAACACCAGCCCATCCAGGCACAGTCCATACATCTGGGCCCAGCTTAAAAAAAATTCCACCTTTTTCTCTGCTTGGAAACACTTCCGTTTTAATGATTTGATATCCCCTTCAAATTCATGTCTACTTTCTTTGGATTTTGATGCTTGATTTCTTTTTTGCTTACAGTCCTTGGACATATTTTTCTTTGCAGTTTTTAATATGTGCAACACTTCTGTCAATACAGCCATAAGGCCACATAATGGATTATCCAGTGTTTTGTACTGTATAATGGCTATGACATCCTTAATGACAGAAATACTTAATTCCAAAACATTAGATCTGTCATAATCTTGTTTTTGAAATAAATTATCCAAGCACATTTGAATTGCTTCTCCTGTTGATGCACATGCCTGACCTGGACCTAAAGCTACTGACAAGTCTAATAACTCATGACAACTTTCTACAGCTGTCTCACAATGCTCTCCATTGTGTAAACGACAAATAAATGCATAGCCATACAGCAAATTTATTACATTGTACTTTATGTCGGAAGAAGGTTTTAATTTGGGAAGTAATTCAGAAAGTGCAGGGATACCGCCCTTGATTTCTGGGTGAGTTGCTTCCCCTTGATTTGGTTTGCCCTCTTCAACAATTAAATTCTTTTTGCTCTCCCACCATGGAATCCAAACTTCAACCATACTGCCTAGGCAGCCTTCCCTAACCATGGCTGTAAACTCCTGTTTTTCCTGAAACAAAATTACAGATTTAGTGGATCATAATGGAAACCTGAAGTTTGGAATATCCCTATATGGCACCAAACTGTTAGCAAAGTCGAGAATATAGCAAAAGCTAAAGAACAGATGTTAAGAAAGTTAAATCCATCTGAACAAAATAAGCAAAAACGTTTTTGGATTTTCACTGGTCAATTAGACTATACCCAGTCAGAAAGAAAAATGTTTATCAAGTTGAATAACATCACAAATGATGTCATTTTGCCAAACTGTGGCTCAGGATTTCTTCATCTCTTCTCCCAAAAGACAAGACGGAGGTAGTTAAGGTCATGATAAAAAGCCAATGGAAAATTAGTGAAGCTCAGTGCATGCACATCACCTGGCAAGTACTAATAAAGAGTCATTCCCACCAGACCCCAATTTTACAAAACATAACTTGTTCTTCAAATTTATGTTTTGAATATCTATTAGTTTAGTAATGATTTTTTTAAGTGAACTAAATTAGTCATACTGTCTTCAATTTTTCTTGAAAGAGCTCTAAAGAAATTCAAATTTTTTCCTCTAAACTGAGAAAATCCTCAACTTTTTTTAAGATTATAAAATTTTCCTCGTGTTAAAGTGTACAACTGAAAATTGACTCCCTCCCTTCCACTATCTCTCTCTCCAACAAAAATACTGTCTGAAGTATCATAAAAGAATGATAAGATAAATTCTCAATTTGATGAAAAACTGATAAATTTATGGCCAGGTCACTAACAAACAATGCTATTATGATTGCTGAATGTTTATAATTTAAATCAATGCTAACTATATGGTCATCAAAACTGCATGCATGAAGTCCTTATAAAAGACCAAGGATATTGATGAAAAAAAAACAGGTAATCAAGCTCAACTTTGGAATCAGATTTAATGTTATAATCAACAAGTTCTTCTAACCAATATCTATACAGTTAATAACATTAATTTGCCTACATGATGCCTCACTAAAACAGAGATTATTCATTAAATGAATTAAAGCCTGAAACTGTGCTGACCTTAATTTCACCAATATCAACTACACAAATTATAATTAATCTGAACAGCACTTTGCATAAGTCTTGTCTTTAGAGTTCAAGCAATATATAACATCTTTTTTAAAAGTATACAAAACAATGTTTACTATGCTATGCATGAAAATGGAGGGTTAAAGATAAGCATATATGAATTGCTGGTGATTAAATAATTTGTTATGCACTTCTTAGTCCAGTATTTTCATAAAAAAGTAAAAGATAGGTTCACAGTTTCAGTTTCTTTTTGACAGCTTTCAAGAATGTGTTTGTTTTGCATATTTAGAATTCTGTCCACCAATTTTGTTATTTACCAAGAAACCTTCTTCAGTGTGATAGCATGCATTAACAATACAAGATTAATTGTCGACACAAGATTCGAGTTCTGTCTGTTTTCCTGCACCTAGAAGAGAGCACCTAAACAGTTGCAAGTAAATTCTTAAAATCTGTATAAATATATCTAAATGAAATACACATATTTTTCCAAACTCACCTTCTCTGTTAAAATGTCCCAGATTTTATCAGCATCTTTATCCAGATCCAGATCCCGGATTCGTTCCTCTAAGTCTTCATTCTCAAGGTTATCAAAGTCGACGGCTGTTTCCTCATTAACCCTGTTCAGCATCTCCATCATTTTTTTCTTATCACCAGAAGAAGCTCTGCAGTCAGCTAAGCACTCCATAAAGCAATCCTTGTAGAATGATTCTGAGCAACTCAAATGTTTCTTTGATTTGTAGCAGTCGCTGGAGCAGTATACCTGATTACAACGAGGACAAGTGTATTTTGGAGGTTTATTTAGACAGAAGGTGCAAACTCTTCCTTTCCCACTTGCTGAAATTTCTGCATTTGTGTCATCTGGTTCGGCATGTATCAAAACTTCATCGTCTACCTTCGCCATAATTCTCAGCACTGAAAAAAGAGCATGCATTGTAGGTTGGCAAATGTTGTTAAGTCACCATTTTTCATGGACTTCATGGTTGCTACAAACCAAGAAATTCAGGACACACACACAAACACATACAAATAATCCTAAATAAGGACCCATCTGAATAAGTTGGGGGGTGGGGGTGTCAGTGCACATGACCAAATAAAACAGACAGCAGAGTATAGGCACTGAATTTGCACAATGCTATGCAATGTGACTCTTGCAACCTGACCTGCAATGACTGCTCCTTTGATCAATCAAACTATTTCAAGAGGGATCTAATTTGAATTATGGAAGTGCATAATGTGCCTGCAGACCAGGGTATATGTTGTTTATTCTACTAATTACTCCTAGCAAACTGCACAGACTCTGATCTGCCGGCACATTATGCAACGTATAAGCAAGTATAGACGGTATATGGATCATTTTATTACCTAGGTAGCTGGCAAAGAGGTCTTGGCACTAACTGTTGTTATATCCAGGTTAATAAGTACGAGTCAACACACATGATGCACTGTAGTCTATATGCTTTAATATTAGCCTGCTTTGATACATGATAAACAGAGACTGACCCAGTGATGGGCTGTGTATACGTTTATATAAGGCACAATCATGTATGTATATATCGTTATATTAAAGCACCATATATAACAACTGTGACAAACTTGATTTATTACTGGCACAGTTTGAAAAGATCAAATCTGATTGAACATAAAGATTCAAGAATGCTATGGGTTCGTGTTTTATTTATAACAACACTGATAGAACAAACTGAACATGCAAAATGGGGATTACATTTAGTAACTCATATATGTGATCGCAGATTGACATTATGAATGAACCTGGCTTAGACTATCTGCCACTGGGTCTATGCAGTTTGATAGGAGTAGTGAGTAGAACAAACTAAATAGATCCTGACCTGCCAATGGATTAGGTGATGGCAGATCAGGGTCTATGTTGCTGCAGTTGGACTCAACTGATAAGCTAGTATAGACAGAAGTTAGTGTGTTTCCAGTTGGCTGATTGTCTCTGTTTCTGTTTCTCATTGCCAACCCCAGTGTAAGGGTGCAAATTTCTGTCAATCTATGATGAACACATTAAGTTGGGCAGGTGAACGATTAATTAGATTTATGGGGACCGGCGTGTGTTTAAATTGCCATAATGTACTCATTGGTAATGTCTCTGTCATGAGAGCAGTGATTCTTAATTAAGCCTTCATTTTTTTAACTGAAAGGGTTAACTTCCGATCTGTATCAAAGCTGTCAGTTTTGAAGTTTTCCAGGAATCAGTATTTGGTAATCTGAGGTTGTCAGGCGGACTACATTTTTAGCACCTACTTAAGGCGGGAGAGATATTTAATTCGGATTGGTTACGCTGAATAAGGGGGCATGATTCCACATGAAAACTCTCAGTTTTAATGTCCCGCTGCAAAGGTCCTGGTCAGTCGACACTTTTTTCTGCAAGAGAAAACAAATGTAGAAGACTCCGGGTCAAATTTAGAAGAAATTCACTCGTAATTAATCATCCAAGGGATCGGATGTCTGGAAAAATCAACGGACACAATTTCTGGCAGGAAAGCTTGAAAACACAAGGTATTTTGCATCAGTCTCACGTAAATCTTTGATATCAATATGACTATATGTTTGATTTATTTGCTTATATTTGCATGAATTTATTTGGTTAGATTCGTAGATCAATTTTCTTGATATGAATACAACTGTGTGAGTTCATCTTTATGAATCCGTACAATGATATTCTTTATATAAGTTGATGAATTTCATGCCTTTCTTTAGTTGATATGAGTTATGAGAATCCGTGGGAATTCTCTGACTTAGATGATTTCATGTATGATAAAGGCTTGAGTGCGTATTGACTGAAATTAACGTTGTTAAACCATGTAGTAAGATTTCATATATGCTAGAGACTTGAATGTGTGTATTCACTATAAATACCGTAGTTGAGCCATGTAAGGAATGTCATTCATTCATTTGTGTAATTGAGACGAGACCGGAACTGATATCTTGGGGTGATGTTAATGTGAGCCAATGTTGAAATAGCCATTAGGAAGTACATTAATCTTAGGAAACTAGGTTTGTTTATGGTCTGCCGTGTTTAGTTAGACCAGATAGCCATTGGTATCTGTTTGAATTCCAATAGAAC
The DNA here is from genome assembly GCA_016617855.1 of Megalonaias nervosa. Lineage (NCBI taxonomy): Eukaryota > Metazoa > Mollusca > Bivalvia > Unionida > Unionidae > Megalonaias > Megalonaias nervosa. The sequence continues at coordinate 66,771 of JAECUM010002770.1, read as the reverse complement.
TATATCTGACATTAACGAGAGGGGAGTATGATCTATTCCAAGTAGGATACCTGACAGAATATTTAGGTTGCTACTTTGTTTACTTTTGGAAGGTGAGATAGCTCCACCTAACATATTCACCGACGTATCCATGTGACATATACACGAATCTACCTGTTGAAGTATCTACGCATCACGTACTTACTTAACCACCTAACCACACAAAGTTCGAGGGCCAAAAGCGGCGAGACACTAGAGAGTTGGAGAAGGGAAAAGTGGAAAGGATCCAGACATACAGGCACAGGGAAGTTAAAGAACAGTCACAGTGAATTCGGACTGAACTAGAACAATCAGGTTATGAATCTGTACAAGGCATTGACTTCGATCTTTCACTTGATTCGATGATGAACTAATTCTATCACTTAAAACAGATCAGCTATTTGTATAAGTATATTTGTGTTTGAAATTCGTTGAATGATTTGTTTCAAAAAGAAGTGTATCTTCCTAATGTAATGTATTATTACAATTGTTTATGAATTTTTATTAAATTTACTGTCATTACTTGTATGGGGGCTCGTGTCATTCTGTTTTATATATCTGCTCAGATCTCGATCTATTCCATCTATAAGTTTCACACTTTATATTGATATTTACTCGATCTGGGCAATTACACCGTTGGTGATCACCCTCTAGATAATGATAACCAAAATCCACTACAACCCACCCCCAACAATGCTGGAGGAGTTTGTGGCACTCAGACCTTTTTCCCCAATGGTAACTCCCCCCCCCAACAAAAAATATTTTAAGTATATGCAATGTTTAAAAAGAAATGAAAAAAGACCTGCAAACACTAATTTTAAAACCAGTGCAACCAAAACACATTATTTTGTTTGGCTTAACTTTATAACTCAAGAAAAAATATATACTGAAACTCTTTCCGACCTCACTAGTAGATCGAGTCTCCAGTAATACACCTGACCGATTTAGTGATCTTGATGTGACAGCCTGCATTTTTGCTGTCCAGGCATCACACAGAAAAGAAAGTCATAGAAAAGTCTACTTCTTTAACAAAGAGATTTTTATGTAATGTGGTCCGAAGACAGTGACTTTCCTAGATTCCAATTTTTCAATGGTCTTGGAAACATGATAGACACATACATGTAAGAAAAGTAGAAAATTTTAAAATCTTTTCTGTCTACTACATCTGATGCAAATGTTTCTTCACAACTGGGTATATCTTACTGAATGCGAAGAAAATCAGAAAAGTTGTTTATAGAAATAACGAAATGAATTCATGCCAAAGCCAAATGTAAGGCAGCAAAAGATTAAAAACAAAATGGAAAAGATTAACAGCAATAACTAAAGATATGAAAATTACATTAATAACTATGCAAAAAACAAGACCGCTCTGGTAGCCTAAGTGGTTAGTGCACCCGCCTCGGATGAGGGAGGTTGTACGTTCCAACGCCAGCTGAGTCATACCAAAGACGTATAAAAATGATACAAGCAGCTGCCTTGCTTGGAACTCAGCATTAAGAGGATTGTGTTAGAACTGGTTGGCCTGGTGTCAGAATAATGTGATTGGGTGGGACATCATGCTACATGTCTGTGGCATGATGCCCCAGTGCTAGACATCCCTATAAAATGCCACACTGCAGACATCGTAGCGATATGACTGAAAAATTGTTAAAGCTACATTAAAAATCCAAATCACACACACACACACACACACACACACACACACTCAGCATTAAGAGGTTTGTGTTAGGACTGGTAGGACTGGTGTCAAAATAATATGACTAGGTGGGACATCATGCTACATGTCAGTGTCATGATGCCCCAGTGCTAGGCATCACCATAGTCTGCCACACTGCAGATATTGTAGCAATATGACTTAAAAATTGTTAAAACTATGTTAAAATTCCAAATTACACACAAACACATGTCAAAAACATGATTTGCAACTCAACATTTGATTCAACACCATTTTCGAAATAAACAACAACAAATATTGCTGAGTACTCCTTAAGACAAATACCAAATTATCAGAAGCAGATGCTGTGAAATCTGAAACACTGTGCTCTAAAATGAAAACAAAACAAAAATGATACACGTTGTCACGTGACAAAACAAACTGAACTGCCCATACAAAACATTTTACGCTCCAACACAGTGATGCCACATTTATGAATTGCAGCTAAATCTTTGGAAACCAAACTGATAACTTTTGAAAATTAGTACGGTCAAATTAAAAGTTCTTTTTGTCAATGCTGAGGCTGTTGTTATAATGTAGCCTCAAAATAAGATCAAGATCCATAGCCGAAGCGGACATGCAGTAGAAAACCGAAAATAAGCGTCACTTAACGAAAGTAGGTTACACAAATGTAGACTCGTAACTGATGCGCAATTTACAACTTATTTCATTTTCTAAAGAAATATATATGAGTCAAAACTTACTATAATTTGACTCAATAATATCTTTTCGGTCAAAATTCGGATAAGGTTAAAACTGTTGTTTATGTATGCACCTTTAATGAACGTCCGTACTAAGAACTAGTTAGAGTTACCTCCCATGTCAAATAAAAACCAGTCTAAACTTGTTCAGAAACCAGCATTCGCTACTTAGAATCAGGAACATCGAATTACGTCTAACGGTGGTTATTAGGCAACGTGATAATAATAAAACTTACAGGACGATAACTACGACGGTCTTTGGTTACAAAATTACATAAATCCTAATAGGTATAATCCATGCACCAAAATTTTTCTATAAATTCAAATATACTTACAAATGGGACAATTCTACTATTTTTAAAAATATATTATTTGTATATTTTCATGAAAATATGATGATTCTGTCAAGTTTGTATCAGAAGGAACTACGGAGAACAAGAAGAAAAATATGTTGCTATACCATAAAACATCATGCGATTCTCAATGGATGATCTCCAGAAACGTCTTTTAAGGGGGGGGGGGCGATCATTAAATTGTACGCAAGAGGTTTGTGAAAGTGGTCAGGGACACACACACACACACACACACACACACACACACACACGAAGTTCCTGCTCTTAAAACGTTTCCATGCTTTTAACAATAATGCTGTTAAGAAAACTGATTCTGCGAAACGGTTTAGTTGATTTACACTGTTAAGGAGAAGTGGGAGCGGCCGCCCCCACCCCCCACCCCAAAAAAATAAATATGTCCCCTGCTTCTCTCAACGAATGTTTATGAGTTCCACTAAATTCTAAAATATATTTAGATGAAATGAAGAATCATATAATCTTTCTATCTCTTATTAATTTGGGATCCTTTATAATTACATATTTATATACTCTGATAGGCATGTCAGGAGCGAAGAGAGAAATAATTAATGCATACAACATTCAAATTTGAAAGTAGATAACCTAGCCGGCAAAATTATATTAACGCTGTTATATAGAATATTTTTATAGACATAACATAGATGATACATACATGTAATACATATTTATACAATAGTTCTAGATAATAGTCGTTCGTCACAGAGAGAGAGAGAGAGAGAGAGAGAGAGAGAGAGAGAGTTTTCAGATGATATCAGTTAATCAGGCATGATGTAACATTATATACTGCAAACACATTAAACGTGCATTTGAAATATAACACATTTTTCTTAGTTACTGATGGAATAATGACTCCCACTGTTTCCAAATTAACATAAATGTTTCTTTCTTATAAGATTTGATTGCATTATATTTTTCCAGATTATAGTGGTCTTTAAGAAAAACGTTCAGCCCCTCTAATCCATGAGTATCCCTCTTCATTTTTCATATATAGATGTAATATTTAGATCGAAGAAAACAAAAATGCAAAGGTTGCTCGTAATAGCACTAAAAGACGAAAGTACCCTCCCTCGGGATTAAGATATTGTAATAAATTTGGGGTATGCGCATTTGGTTATAGCGCCCAGTGTTAAGGAATTCATAGATTTTTGTGATTATTTGTTTGATTATGGAAACTCGGTCCTGTGGAAATATTCCTTATCCCGAAATAATTTGCCAGTTACTAGAAGCAAACGTCACTGAGTAAAGTGTTAGTGAGTTTCCATGATGCCATGGTTTATGTTTGGTGAAATGAGGGCAGAGCCGCATGAGTGTCCCTGTCGTTCCATAGTCCCTATTAAAATCTAGTGAGGTATATTGGTTGTGTTACTCCAGGTGTAGCATATATGATTGGAGACTGGTAAATTACACAATAGATACCCTCAAAACCATGATTTGACTGGCCTAAGGTGGCGTAGTAAAAATAGTTCTCTGTGTTAAGGGAACTTGAATATTTTTACGGCTTGAAATGCTGACGGTACGGAAAGTTGATGAAGAGAAACCATGTAGATGTGCGGTTGATAGACAATTTGAAAGTTGTGAGATCTGTAGTCTTTTATTGATTAGAGTAAAATTATTTGTAGAATGGACACGTTGGGCTTTCTAATTTACAACAGAAGTTGTATGGAAATCTTTGGAATTAGAGGAAACTTATGACTTCTAGCGGAATCGCGCCAGGGTCTGACAGTGCTCGGTCAAGCAAATACCCCTGGTTTGTAACAATATCATTACATCGCAAAAATATCAAAATATTTAACGTTCTTCTAATTTTATATATTAATTGGAGGAGGATTCTGTGTTGTTGTCCTCACTGTTTTTGTGTCAGCTGCTGCTACTGCAGTACTGATGATATTGGCAGTTATGATGACGAAGACATGATAACAAGGATGACGACGACGATGATTTAAGTTGCAGGGCTAGTTGCAATGGAAGGGGCGTTTTTACTACAGACACAGCTTTGTATAACTGAATAAACCACACATGAGCTTTGTTTTGTTTTGTTCATATCATATAAAATAAAATCACATAACACACATAAATGCCACAAAATCTAATTTTAGACAAAAGTTAAACTTACTAAGTGATTTTTCAATAGTTCACTAATATTTAAACTTGCTCTAGACTACATGTACTCAGTGTTTTAACTATTTATTCCTGGAAAGAAATTAGAACACGCTTAACACTTAATTTATGTCTGATAAACATGTCTGAGTACAGAGAGAGAGAGAGAGAGAGAGAGAGAGACTATGTCAGAGTCTATCACAATCCTTTTCCTTTTTAGCGTTTCAAGTCGTATCCTGGCCCAAATTTAACTGCTGCAGTTTCAAAGAAGAAAAAAGAAAAAAACTATAAATAAATTATGTCAAAGTCTGTCACAAACTAGTTCCTTTTCGACTTACAGCTTTGTAAGTCGTATTCTTGGCCCAAATTTAACTGCTGTTGTTTCCAGTGAAAAAAACGTCTCGACTGGACGGAAAGTACTATTGATTTTTGGAGCAGCAAAACCAGTCAAAACCTAAGGGAAGTAACTTTATTTTACGTTGAGGACCGCAGCCGGACTGAGGAGAGCTAAAATCTTAACACAGTTAACATGGCAGAAGATGAAGAAACGGGTTATAGATGGGAGACAGAATACGAGAGATCTTGGTATACATAATTAAAGGAACTGAAAATCTTTATGATATATAGATGATCCACTTTTATATTGAAAATCAGCATGTATACTGTATTCAGTACTGGTATACTATTGTGGGTTCACTCCCGTTACAAACACAAGGGCTCGTATCGTTGCTTACAATTTACCTGTCATACATGTACTATATAATAACTACAAAGGAGGACACTTCTCTAATTTCTCGCGCGACCTGTTTAAGAATAAGCGCTGATATTTCAGGCTGAGCTTTGCAAAGCTTAATAAAAATTTGGTACCAATATTTAGCTCAGGCATTCGACTGTGTATCCCTATTCAAAGTTTGACTTAATATCATACCTTTAAGGAATGCCAGACCATTTTCCCACGCTGCCGCTCCACATGGTCCTGATTGCGCCCTCTTAATATGCAAGCAAAACCCCGTTGAATGGAATACTGTCCTCTCATTGGTTAAAAGAAAACGACGTCCTGCATTTATTTATAACTTATTTTCAGTTGGCCTATGAGAAGGCAGTATTCGAAACAGCGCGTTGTTCTTGCGTATTAAGCGGGCGTGATCAGGGCCATGGTGAGTAGTAGCGTGGGAAAATGGTCTGGCATTCCTTAAAGGTATGATAGTAATCCAAATTTCGGATACGCATACAAAGTCAGAAGTCTGAGCTAAACATCGGTACCAAATTTATTACGCTATGCAAAATGTAGCTTGAAATATCAGCGTTTATTCTTAAATAGGTCACGCGAGAAATGAGAGAAGTGTCCTCCCTTGTAGTTATTGTATAGTGCATGTATGACAGGTAAATTGTAAGCAACGATACAAGCTCCTGTGGTTACAAACTGTTCTTTACAAACCTTGCTTAAACTTGAAAATTCAAGACAGTAGCATCTTCGCTTATTTTGCGTCATTGTTGTAAAATTGAAAACAAAAAAATCAAAGAAAGAGTAGTAGTTTGATGAATACCTGTTTCATAAATCTTTTCTGTTTTGTACCTTAGTCCTACAATCTAAGACGTATCAGATGTTATTTATGTTTTAATGCTACGTCTTACTTCCCAAATAATGGCCTTGTATAGCGTGTTCCGATGACGGTTGACATCGGAACAAGTAGTGAAAGTTTCAGGAATATCTCACACACTTGGCAGCCCATATGGACACTTTTCCACAAATTGATATGTAATTAATATACTTAAAGTGCTGTTTCAGTTCTGGTGGAATCAAAATCTGACACTAGCAAATGGATGCATTTTCATGTTCTGTTGACATACATTTGAATTTGTTGAAATGCGACAGTAGTCGAGGTATGCCGAGGTATGTTCAAGTAGATTCATGTGGGAATATGTTTCTTGAATGAAACGGAACATTGCTTACAGTTCCAAGAGGCACAATATATTTTTATTTGTTTCGTTAAAGAATAATATTTCAACTTAATCCGATTTCGGCATTCCTGGCTTTCATCACTTTCCAGCCAACTGAAATGTAGGCCAACGAAACTTTAAAACAGGTTCATTTCTTTTGTGAGAATTTGAATTTATTAGAGAAAAGACATCAGAGTAAGTAAAGTCTGACTAAAACATTATGACTTTACTTTGTAGAAAAGCATCGTTATTGGTTGCCAGTTGTGTGAGATATTCCTGAAAATTTGACTTTCATTACAATGTTAACCAACAACAAAACATGCTACACAGTGCCATTAGTTAGGCAGTAAGACCCAGATGCCCTAAACATAAATATCAGCATCGAGGTCATATATGTTAGACTATTTTGTACCTCATTAAACAAATAAATAAATAACAAACCCGTGGGGAGAATCACCAGAACGGACGGTAACTGAAGTAAACATTGGAACAGACTTAAAATATGTGCAGTATTACTTTTCTGTAGTAAACTTATAATAATAGATTCCTAGCATAAAGGGTGTGCAGCAAACCCCCCCCCCCCAAGAACCCCTCACCAAAAAAACCAAGAGAAACATTTATTGAGCTGAATACACACTGGTGACCACAAAAATAAATAAAGATGACTCAGTTGACATGTTTTGAACAGAAAAGTGATAGTGATATAACAAGATGCTCAGAATTCATTTGTGCCATGAAGAAATAATAAGTAATATCAAACAGTACACAATTTGTATTCCCAGTGAATATTTAGATCTGTGATTATGAAGTCTAGTGTAAAAATCAACACAAAGTATAAATGTCTCACACATATGAAGAATTCCAAGTTGTTCCAGTCTGTTCACATGATTACCTCCATTCTCTTGATTCTGTCCACACCAAATAAAACTGAGTAGAGGATTTGTTCTTGAACTTAACATTCAGGTGGGAAATTCCATCCTCCATTTCAGTAAAAGGATAGGGCTTGAAAATATAATGCATGATCACAAGGACAGCCATTAAATGCATTCAGAAGCACTGGAGATTTACTCTGCAGTCATTAATAATGAGTGTGGGTTTTATTGCCATCTGACTAAAACTCATACATGTGAAAGAATGTTATTTAGGTTCACATGTGCTGGAAAAGGAGTATTTTTGTAGATTTTCAGCACTTGTCAATACTGGGTTGTTTTTTTAAACTTTGCATTTCCATACAAATTGCAATATTTGAAGCTGTTACATAGCATTCAAATTAGAATCTTTGTATTTAAGAATAAATGAAAATATACTTGGGTCAAAACAAAACTTTGACCAGTTATAAACATTTGAGAGTTAGTATTACAATAGAGAATGAAAGAATTTTATACGACATCTGTCAGCTTCTTAAATGAGACCATAAAAAAATTCCATGAGTTTGACAGTTAAAAGCTTATCTTTGCAGTCAGTTTATGATTTTTCTGCAGTTGGTATATCACTGGTCAAGGATTCAGTCTTCTGTGGTAAGAATATCATGAACAATTTTGTTTTCAACTGTATATTTTCAGGTTGTACTCAGCAAGTATCCTTTGCATTGTATTGTTTGCATGTATCATAAAGACATATGCCTTATGCCATATGAAAAAGAAACAGCAAGCAACATTTCCAGTTTATTTTCTTCACAACATTTTTATTTTGGAAGCCTTTATCTGTCAGCTTAATTTTTTTTCAGCTCAGGTCAGTATCACTAAAACTCATTACATGCTATTGGTAAAATCATTTTCCTTCTTGTAGACAGTGATAGACCAGACTCAAAGTCTGCACAGGTTTTATCTCTTACAAGGATCTAAGAAAGAACCTATACTAACTTACACTTACATTTTTGTCAATGCTTGAGTGAAAAGACACTTCATTACTTTTGATAGTTTGTTACTTCATAAGCATTGTATACAGATTTTGAGTGAGTTGGACAGAAATAAGACTTGTATGTTGATGTCTTATTCATCCCAATCAAATAAATTGATGTCATTCTTACAAACAGGATTTATATTTTTTAAGGAAAATCTTTTGTTACATTTTTGATCCTTCATTAGAAATTTTGTAGAGGGGTAATCTGAATTTTGTCTGACTTTCCATATCATTTTACTTGGACAGTTATGATTTTTGTGTTAGGTCAGAGCATTTCTACTATTGAAAACTTGGGACTTTTTGCTGAAAGCATTGGGTACATGTAGTGGCATGGTTAGTCACCCTAAACAGGGGTTAGCATAATTACGCAACATTGTATTGAATCCTACCTGCTAGATATCAATAAGTAGAATATTTTCTTCTCATTCATAACAATTAAAACTTATTACACATTTTTATTTAGTGGACACACAAGTCAGATTTACAAATTTAACGTATTTAAAACTGGACACTATTTTTCCAGTTCTTACATTTCATGGTTTCATGATTCAAATATTGCAGCTCAGGCTACATTTTCCATGACACCGGAGATCAAACAGTAACTTGATACAATCTATGTAGAGAAATGGTCTATGGTCGTTTTGTGGGTTTAATGTTATTTTCAGCACATGACAGACTATACATGGCAGGCAGTAGATGGGGTGGAGGAAGAACTTGAGAAAACCCTGGGAAGAATCACTGACCCATAGGAAGCTACTGGTAAACTTTGTCACATACCCAGGTTGGCAGAGCCCAAAACTCAAACCCATGCTGACAGAAGTGTGATGTCAGTAATCTGTAAAGACGACAAGCTTAGATCTCTTGGTAAAATGGGGGCCAGTAGGGAAAAGGCTTATTGTGATGAAATACTGATGCACTGAGATTTGGCAATCAGGCAACCAAGCAAAGGCTTCATGGAAATGTTGACTTCATAAATACTGGATAAATCTACTAATATTTCTTCTTACTAAAGTTACAAATTATGTGTATTATCTTACAAGATATGTCATCCTATAGATTTCATCCAGGGCTTGATGTAAGGTTGCTGGAGTTTGCCATATCCAGTAGTAAGTGCTCCTCAACATTGCTGTCCAGATATGTAAAACAGAGTCAAAATGATCAGAGGAAACTCAGACTAGTTGAGACAATGTAACAGTTGTAACATGGTAAACAGTTAATGTATGGTGATTCTTGAAAATTCTTAAATCCTGCTTCGATGACTTGGTTTTGTTGGTTACAGGGAAATACAAATACTGGCATGTAAGGTATGTTTGACAAAGCTGTCATCCAAAGTTATGCACAGAATTGAGAATAAGATTGCATTGTGTGTTAATGTTCAGGTGTCAGAGTGAAAAGTTGTATTTATAGTTATATTTTTGTTATGAAGTGGACAACATTAGCTCCAAAGAGATATGCTTCCATCTAGAGAATGTACATGGTTATATCAGTTGAAAGAAAGACATATAAAAACTTCAAAAAGGTTAGAAGAGAAAGGTCACATGGCCACATAAGGTTACCCTTAGATCTAACAAGATACGAGTTTTGAAAAGAAAATTTAATGAACAATAAAGTTTAAACAGTTGTTGAAAGAGAAAGTTCTTATAGCTGTTGTGATTGAAGCAAACATGCAATAAAATAAATAAAATGTGAGGATTAAGAGCAGGATACAAGTTCACATTTGGCTACAATCAGCAGAATTAAACTTAAGATTATTTTCTTTTGCAGGGAGGAACTAACTGAAGATGCAGCAGGGCTGCTACAGGCTAGTGTTGATGAGATCGCACTTAAGGCAAAGAGACGGAAGCTGCTGGACAAATTGGGCAACATTCGTCTGGGGATGGTAAAAACCTCTTGATTGAATTGCAGTCATCACATGACTTTGCAGAATAAATGCTGCCACTGTATGATTCTGCCTGATGTGTAAGAGCATGCTTCATGTCTAGTAATATCAGCATGTCATTTATGTTGGAGTAGCACATTGTAGCATTATCCATACCTTGATTAAGCATTGTTTAAGTTAATTTCTAGGCATTATCAGCTACAGTGTCATGTCAGTTTGTATTTGAATGTATCTTGTGGAATACAATGCCAGTCTGCAGAAGAAAATGTTTTGTTGTGACATATTTTTCATCATAGTGAATTCATTTAAGATTTGCCTTAATTTTCATCGAGATTGTTGCCTGTACAATCATGCTCTCTTGTTTGGGAATGCCTTTTGGTGCTCAATATATCTGTCTACTAATATAGGTCACCTGTGACCTATATTACAGGATTCATAGTTTTCAGTTCAATTTTGAGGTAAGGTCATTTTCACAATATTGTTAGTGAAAGAGTCATACATCTCTGCATTTATGTGTTCTATTTATGCCAAAAGTAGTTTACTGTGATGGACAATTTGTGCTACAGTTGGTTTGGTTAAGTTTTCAAAAAGAGGTGAGGTGGGACATTTATGTTCAGTGAAAATATGTATAGTTAAACATGAGTGTTCAAATATTTAAACATATGATTTAGGGAGGTTCATATATTTTGTTTAGATCGACCTGAATAAGACATAGTTGGATGTTCATATTGACGGTAATGTGGAAGGGAACATTCAGTAAATTTTAAGAAATACAGAATGAGAGTAAAAGCACTAGGACATGCTGTGTTCCTGGAAGAAATACTTTTCATATTATTAGCTCTCAATTTTTTTTTATTTATTTTCTTTGTGTGGACAGTGTTAGAGTATAAATTCTTATAAAAACATTTTCATAATTATTTTAGCTATTAAAGTGCTTCTTTTCTAAACTCATAACTTTTGTCAACCCCAGCTTGGCAGAATTTCAACATTGTGATCGATTTGGCATCTGTTTTGTGTTTGGATCTATCTGCCCATCCATACCCAAGATTAAACTCGGAGGGTTCAAGTTTATTGCTTTCCTCTTATTTCAGTATAATTTATTTTCATATCCATGTTACATCTGGAATATAGGCTAAGGACAGGCACAACATGTAAACACTGGTCTTGTTTTTGTTTGGCTGAGGTAGTGTTCGGGAGTTTTAGAGCAGTTTTTTCTGCTAGGTGGCTAATTTATGTTGTTTTAAACATCTACATTTGCTGCCCTGCCAGAACATGTCTTTTTGCTCTGACTGTCTACATACTATTTAAAATCAGTGGGTAAAGTGTCTTTAGTTATATTATATTGGATAACATTAAACTCTCAACCAAATGGGTGCAGGTTGAAATCTTACCATTGAATCAGTCTAGGTTGGCTTCCATAGTATGCCCTTGGCCATGTCACTTTTCTCCATTGCCTCGGCATAAAATGACCTTGCTGTGCCATAAAAGCACCAAGCCAAACCTTTGTATTGACTGGAATTGAAGTGTAAATATGAATGTACAGCAATTTATGTACTTTTGCTTGCAGATGCGTCATTTGTTCATCATCATAGACATGTCTGCAGCAATGGAAGACCAGGATCTGAAACCAACCAGACTTCATTCCACACTGAAGGTAAAGTCAAAAAGCCACCACTTAATTTTACCAATGCCCATAAAGTCTTCCTGTGCCGTTTTGTTCCCACATGACAGGGCAAAGTGACCAAATATTCAGTTTTGAGGAAAATCAGAGAAAAGTCTGAATTGTATGTTCTGTCCGGAAAAATAAAATATTAGCTAAGAGTCAGCAACTTTTGCACCCATAGTCAGGAAAACTACAGTATGATTAAGCAGTCAGTGAAATGTATTAGGTAATGATGGATTTGATTCGGTGCAAAACGTTTTGAATAACAATTGACTTTTGGCTTCTTGTTCTTACTCACCGAGGGCTGTTTTTAAACATTATGTTATGCTTAATGAATAAGACTCGTACAGAATGCATGAAATAATTAGTTTTTCAGATAATTATAGGTGGATTGTTCATGTTTTTTTTTTACCTTAAATTTTTTTCTTTGTGTTTCTGTATTTTAGCTTGTTGTATGGTATTAGTATATTTTATAACTTGAAAAAATCAGGTCAAATATACTGTGCTGGTTTTTTGGATAATTCACACGGAAACAGTTGTACTTGACGAAGAGACTGCTTACCCATGAGAAATGTTTTGTAAAAAAAAAAAGTTTGATATTTTTCAACATTTTGCTTATCTTATGGCTGATGTGTCTGATTTATATTTTTTTTTTTTATATATTTTTTTTTTTATAATTATGATTTAATTTCATAATACATTCTATGTATATGACAGCCTGTTTTAAAGGTGATTTTCTTAATTTATTTATCATCAACATTGGTTTATATATAGCCAGGGAAGATTTCCAAACTATTTTCAATGTAACTTTGTAACATTACAGCATGTTAGGTGCTGGCCACTTGTTATGTGGCACCTGGTTTGGTTATTGTTATCTAGGAGATGATTGATCACGATGTCATTGCCCAGATTGAATAATTAATGACATTAAATATGAAGTTAATGATTGAATAACAGAGATCTGAGCAGAGATATAGAATGGAACAACACGAGACCCATATGTAAAAGGTAACAGTTTAATCAATTACTTAAGCAAAATGAAATTGAACATGACATTTGAATGATACTTTCTCTTAGAAATGGAATTACTAAATTTATAAGATATACAATTAGCCATTCTGTTATGCCAATTAGACAGATTTCATCATAAAATCAAGTGAACAATCAAACTTATTGCTCAACATACCAACATAACCTGGTTGCTTTGAGTCCTATCAAATTCAGTGTTGATGACAAGTAAGAGTCAGCATATTCCTTTTCCACTTATAACTATCTCTTTGGCTTCTTCAAGTCATCAACTGTAACTTGGCTGTTTGTTGTCTTTTCCCCTCTGTGTGGTGCATGTATGGAGCTGTGTTTTCCTTCAAATAAATAAAATGCAACCTAACTATTTGTCAGTTTTTTTCTGTTCTGGCCTCAGACAATATTTTCGCTCTTGTAATGTCAGTAATTATCTTATTGTAATTCAACAGACTAAGGCTAACATCGTCAGTTTGCAACCTGACACACACAACCATATCATCATAAATTTAATGTCTTTTTCCTTGCTGCTAGCCACATTCATAACTGTGACCATGACATAACTAGACATCCTAGTAAATAGTACTATGCCCCTGTGGGCTGTAAATCACTAACTGGACTGTATTGGTTGTCATGTGCTGATTTATTGCTTGAAAAGAACTTAATTACACAAATGAATTAATGGAATTCACTCCTTATCCTATCTACATTACTTGTTAACTAGCAATTCCTTGACATGACATTGCTTGATATCGTAAAATCAGTTCCTAGAATACATAATACATTTAATTTAAGACAGATAAATTCACATATTCACACAATTTGTATCGGAAGTAATGCATGAAATCCATAGAATACATGAGTCATATAACATTTAAAGATCAATGCATGAAAACCATTAGCTTCTAAACTCCTGGAAAATTGATGTATGAATTTATAATAAATAAATTCAATAAATAATTATAAACTTATATTGATGAGCATATTTTAGGTGATTGAGACCATAACTTCAGCCTTCCCAACTTGCTTCATTTTCTGTGAAGCTGAATCTCTATTTTCCATATCGTTCAACTTTCCAGATGCCTGTCCCTTGGACAATTTAACAAGAAAAATACCTTCTGATGATCTTGGAGTCAGGCTTCCCCATCCACAGAAAAACTTGTACTGACCAATTTCACAAGGGAGATTACTTACAACATTGAATTTCCTCTGGGAAGTGCACCCTTTTTTGTTTAGCTCAGCCAGTCATCCTTAACTTTCTGTAACTGCCAAAAATTTAAAATGCCCAATGAATCTAGAATAATTGTCTCTATTCTGCCTATATTAATACTGTTTCCAGAAAATTTCATTTTATGACACTTATTTCAAATGTCTTAAAATTGTTTCTGCATTGTCTCTACTTTGTCACTTTCCAGTACTTAACCCTATGTTAACATCTCGTCTTCTATATTCCTAATTATTATCCTCCCAGGTCTTAATTAAAATTCATTCATTCCCCCAAACCAGAGTATATCCCAGCCTTCAGAGGCAGTGATTTATTGCGAACCTACCCCATCCATTAAAGTTAATTTTTACATGTCATGCTGACCACAACAAAATGTGTTGCAAGAGCATCTACAAAATTTTGGCACCCTTACACGACATCATTAGTATTATAAGTGTATCTGTGTGTGGATTCACACTAAGCATTTTGAACCATTTTAGATCAGTTTCTTTCACACACCAAGCATTTCTCCATTGATTACATTCACAGATCACAATCACATAGGAAAATTAATTAAACTATTTCTTGAATTAAGCCTTCCAGAAAAAATGAAACTTTTTGTCGTTCCCTCTCTACGTCGAGGACTAAAGGGAAGAAACTCTTTCAAATTAACTCCCCTGTCTATTGTTAATGTAATTCTTCAAGAATAGCTACTCATTTCCGAAGTTGATAAGCCCTCCACACCTCACAGCAATGTGAGTATCCTCATTGATGATTTGCTCAAGCTTACTGGTTGACATCTGGTATACATGAAGCAGGCTAACTATGGAAAGGGAGGTAATTTGGAAGTGTTCCCATTTTCAGGTGATTGACATTAAGTGCCTTGTTTGTGTATGTAATTATTTATCAATCCATTCCTCTTCACACTCTGTACTTTTGGCATATACAGTTTAACCCTAAATAATTTACTTGACTCATCCTCAAAGCCAGACAATAGTGGCACATTTTATCAAAGACAAAAATTTTACAAGTATGAATCATAGGAGGTGAAATGTCAGCCTGCTTTTTCCTAAACTTTAAAAGGTCCATTTCAATTTCTTGACTGGTGTGTATTTGTTTTCATGGGTATCATTTTTTGTTGTTTTGTGAAAAACAGGTTTCGCAGGTTCATAAATTCATGGATTGGAAAAGAGTTCCTCCTTTTAAAGAAGGATTATCAGTACTTTGGGTGTATAAATTCTTAGTTTATAGCAACCTCAAGAACCATGAAATTTATACCCTGTGATAAATAGTGAATTCAGTGTAATTATTAAAGATTTAAATTTGTTCAACATATGTCTGATGTAACTTTTCAGACAAAGATAGGTTTTGTTTCACATATGATTCTTTGACATTTGTCAGTCAAAAGCAGGAAGATTTAAGTATGAAAATGGCAGTACATTGTGATGACTGGGTTTTGCATTATACTCAGTTTGCAAAGTTCAAAGATTTGCCAAAACATGAAGAAGTTGATTGAATGTAAAGCCAAAAGGTTCAGAACTTCTCCAATATTCAGGGAATTGTTTAAACTTTGCTTATGGTTTTTGTGCCATGGTAATTTTGAAAATACCATATGTACCACGGTATACCACAGTTATATTAGAGACTGAAAGTATATTTTTGTGAGGCAGGGGCCTGCGAATTTTTATTTTTCGTTTGCACATATTCAGTCTCAGATAACTGAGAAATTATACATTTATAGCAAAATAGCAGCATAGGCATGTCATATCCATGAATATTTGAAAAGAATAATTATCTTGAGATAAAATAAAATAAAATATCTCAGCTCGAAAGAAAATCACACACCCACCCCTTGATAATTGAATGGTCAGTACTTCATGTGTACAGTATGTGTAATCTGTTAAGTTGTGATTTAAAAACCATCTAAAGTCGGATGGCTAATCCTACACTGTAGCTGACATCCTGTAAAAGACGTGCTGATATTACAAAGATTGTTGATCAAAATAGGAAGTGTTGATAATAAAGCCTACAATATACTAGCTACAGTATTTACGTAAGAGGCAGGGAAATTTTGAGTGGGGTGCTAACACCCAGGACAAGATGTTTAGCAGAGAGAGCCAGAAGACATAAAATACACTGATTCGACAAACGAGAAAATATTTAGTGAACTTGAGAAATTATGTAAAATTCAGACAGAAAACAACTGCTTTCATGAAAATCTTAGGATAGTTCCAGGTCTCACAACAGAATGCATTTACTTAACACAGGTAACACATACACACATTAACAGATGCTTATAAATAACAAGAAAAATGACTTATTTTCTTCTTTTTCTAATCCAGTCTTTTTCCATGTTTGGATTTGGCCCAAATATCTTTCACAAAATCTCATTTGACCACCATGTTGGATATTTGACACTTGTCAAACATATGATTGAAGTTTCATAAATATAAATATAATTATTTGTAATATTTGAAATTAATTTTTGACAAATACAACTATTTCATTTGTAAAAAAAAAAATTTCATATTATTTTGTCATAAAAAAAGAAAACATGCTTTTAATATGATTAAGTTTGTAACAAAATTACTTGAAAATTTTTGTACATTCCTTACTGACAGAAACTAATAAAGTACCAGTAGAATGAAGAAATACTGAAGTATATTCCTTTAGAGATACAATTGTAAACCCTTATACCAGTAATACTGCATACTTCTACTATGTAGGTACCATATTTGATTGGCATATGGTGAAAATCCTAATGATATATATGATGTAACAGTTTTGTTCTCATTCTTCAGACTGACCTGATTATGTAAAAATTGTATTTTTTATACAGCTTTTGGAGCATTTCATTGAGGAATACTTTGATCAGAATCCCATAAGTCAGCTGGGAATTATTACCACTCGAAATAAGCGCGCGGAGAAAGTAACAGAGTTAGGAGGTAAGTTCATATCATGTGAAGAGAATCCCATAAGTCAGCTGGGAATTATTACCACTCAAAATAAGCGTGCGGAGAAAGTAACAGAGTTAGGAGGTAAGTTCATATCATGTGAAGAGAATCCCATAAGTTAGCTGGGAGTTATTACCACTAAAAATAAGCAAGACATTACAGTAACTGTTACGAGGTAAATTCAGATACAGTGAACAGAATCACATGTCAGCTGCAAGTTTATTACCACTTAAAATAAGCAAACAGTGAATGTACCTGGGTAGGAGGTAAGTACTGTCAATATAATCCCGTAAGTCGGCTGAGAATTATTATCACTAGAAATAGGTGAGCAGAGAAAGTAAAAGAGCTGGGCAGTAAGATTGTATTCTGGGAACTAATTTCCATACCTTGGCAAGGAATTATTGCAATTCACAACAAGCAAACAGAGAAAGTAACAGAGTTAAGAAATAAGTTTGTGTATGGTAAACAAAATCCCAAAAATCAGCTGGGAGTACATCCCATTGAAAATAAGTAAGAAGAGGAAGAAACACACAGTTTGGAGTTAAAATTCATACACTGTGAACAAATTCCCATCAGTCAGCTGGGAATCATTACCATGGGAAATAATTTTTGTTTGTGGTTTTTTGGGGGGTTTAAAATCATTTTTTAGCACTTGATATGCTATACATGGCAGCCAGTATCTTTGATAGAAGAACCACTGACCCATGTGAAACTACAGGCAAGCTTTCTCACACACCCATGATGGCAGAGCCCAAAACTAAAACCCATGTGGACAAAGGTGAGATGTCAGTGCTCTGTAAAGGTGAGTGTCGTGGACCATTAGTCCATTCCAGGCCCCGTCAAGGGAAATAACCAAGCAAAGAAAGTTACAGAGGAGGCAAGTGCATATCTTGAAAATTTATTTAATTTGTTAGTATCAGCATTCCTGATTTTGCAGAAAGACATTTTTATCAATACTTAAATTAGTGAAATGAGGAAGTGGTCATTTTATTTTACGAAGATTTATTGTTTGTTGGATCTTAAATTCATGGCAACCACAGAATCATTAGAAATGGAACCACAAAAAATTTGAACCCCATAGAAAATATTGAACTCACAATTGAAAGCAATGAGAAAGTTGATCATATCATATTCCATCTTTTATTTGGATTGGTATATATCAGCTCGATGGCCTGGTTGTTGCAGTGGGAAATTAGTTAGCACTGTATTTTAAGCCCTGTTCATTTTCCCGATTTAGCTTGTGCACATTTTATTGTATGGATAACAAGATTTACCTAATTTCATTGTTTGTTGGTAGGTGAAGGAAGCAGCCACCTAATGGTTATTTACAGGTAGAATGTCACTAATATTTGTTGATTTCATAACAGTTTGATATTTGTTCCAGCATACAGAAAAAGTAACTTTAATTTGTAAAAAGAAGTAAATAATATATCTTTACTGCTGTATGTTTCTCAGATGTCAGGTTTTGTCACTTTGATAATTACTGGCTATTGTTACCATCAATAATTAGCAAGATTATAAATGGTAACTGATGAGAAGTACTGTATTGTTCAGCTCAGGTCAGTCTGACATCTGGTCGCTGGACAGTAAATTGGTATACCAACCTTTGTGGCTTACATTTCACAGGTTCTGAAATGTACTTTACTGGGTACCAGACTAAAAAGACAGGTAGATCACATGACAATCTCACTTCTTGTAAAATGAAAAATGTCATCAGACATTCTCAGTTTAGAATGAAAGTAATTAGATTAAACAAGAAGAGGGAGAGTCCTTTGATCACTGCTAAGAAATTTGATGTCAGAAAGATTCAAATAAACCTCGTCAATATACATTTGACTGCAGTTGGTCGGAAAATGGAATTGATGGACGTAGAGGGATAGTTACAGCCAGATGTTTGTGCCCAGATTTTGCTGACAAGGTGGTTGTGCACAATGATTGATTATTATTCATAATTTTAAAAAAAATACCATTGATATTAGTTTTGTTTCATTAAGTCCATAACCTGATAACATTCCTGTGATTTTTTAAATAAAAATATTTTAAATATTTAGAGATTTATTACACCTTTCACACTTTATATATAGTATATGAACCATACAATCCCCCTCTAGAAAGGTCACCCTTCATATAAGGCCTCTTTACTGCTGCAGAATGGGTGACCTTATTATAGAGTAAGTAAGTACCATAAAAAAGAATTGAGACTGTTGGACCATAAGGTTACTACTCGAAGTACATGGACCATCAGGCTACTACTATAAGTATATGGACCATAGGGCTGCTGCTATAAGTATAGGGACCATAGGGCTACTACTGTTAAGTATAGGGACCATAGGGCTGCTGCTGTAAGTATAGGGACCATAGCATTGCTACTATAAAGAGTATAAATACTGAGAGTTCTAGAACATTGTAAGTGTTGAGAGCATTGGACCATAGAGTACTTTAGAATGAGTCGTTATATAAACTATGGTGTGGCCCAGTAGGAAGGTATGTGTATTTTCTATAAGTAATACAGTAATCCCAATCTTGAACTAATCCCCCCGCCCCCACCACGACCAGTGGCCATCAGCTTTTTATGGCTATTCCTTGACAGGGAAAAGTTGGATTCAAAAATATCCCTTTAATGGGGCCAGCAGTAGCAAATTAGTGCAAGAAATGTCAGATTTACCCCTCACACACAGACACACATTGGGGTTTATAGATGAAAATCTCATGAATATTAGTTGGTTTCTAAATCCATGACATTGACATTTTTTCCAGCATGGCATTTGTGTTCCAAAGTTTAAATCCATACAAAGAGGTTAGCTTATCATTACTACTACATGTTCCTTAGAAGCCTGGTTTTGCCATCTTGATAATTGCAGGTTGTTATTACCACCTGTAATTACCATGATGACAAAGGCTAATAGCTGAGAAACACAGTATAGTTCAATTCAAGTTAGTGTGACATACAGTCCCGTTGAAGACCTTAAAGTTAAAGTGTTATGTTATCTGTTGTGGCTTCTATCTTTTAGATTTTAGAAGGGTACCAGATGATAACCAATTGATCATTTACACGATCACTTCCTTTATAATCGCACCATTTTTGTGTAATAGCTACAGATCAATATAACCGTGATGGAATCAGTTAATGCAAAATGTTTGTCACACATTCTCAGTTTAAAAGGAAAACTAAAAGGAATCTGAAAAAAAGAGGAAGAGTCCTTTGATCATTGGTGAGAATTTTTACACCAGAAAGATTCAGAAAAGCATTGTCTATTATACATTCTACAGCAGTGACAAAATAGAATAAACGGAGAACGGTACTTACATATTTTTTGTATCCTAATATTATTTACAAGGTTTCTGGAAGGGATTTATGTTGTAGCTGATAACTACAGGAGTCCCTCTCTTATATGGCCACCCCTTCTGCACCGGGAAAGTGGCCTTATAAGAGGGGTGGCCTTTCCAGAGGGGGAATAAATTTTTTGTGAGAAGTATATGTAATGTACGCAGTAAGAAAGCTACATTCTTCATAGCATTTAATATCTTCGTTTAAAAGGAACATTAATTATTAAAAGGTTTTTCTTGTTATAATAATAGACTTATTTCAACTGAATATGCATTAATAGTTCTTATTCTTGGCGTAAGCGTGATATGCGAGCAGGTGTTGTTCTCATGCACATTGCAAAACCGTTCAAAAACATCATTTGAATCTTGGTACATACATAATTCTCTTTCCATTTGTTCCATTTCCCACTACTGCTGAATAACTTCCTTATCGGTTACGATGTTGTTTATTTGAGTCTTTTCAACATAAAATTGTTTTATTCAAGTCTTTTCTACCTAAAATCGTTCGGCAAGTTCCCCCTCCCCACTTCACCCTATGTCGTCGAGTAGAATAACCGACTTTTTTTCTAAAATAATCGTCTCCGTTTACGTGATGACATGTTGATGTTTGGTAATGATTTATTCGGATGTTGCTAACTGTATGCGGTTTAATTATGCAGACGAAACTTTTGCCGAGTGGACAAAATGCCTTCTTCGTAAAGGAATGTGTTGTCACATGATTTTTCGGTCTTTGTCTGGTACCCTGTTTTGTTCAAGACTAATTTCTCTGTGTGTGTGTCTGCAAAAATCTATTTTTAGACTGTGCTGACCCTGTGATGATCTTGACAATTACGTCCGATTGTAATCATCAGTGTTGCCAACTACAAGACTGATAAAACAACTTTTCTGCATTTAAACAAATTGCCATGTGTTTTTTAAAGGCAGCGATCATGTCATGTGATTCATTAGTCGCAGTCTGGTACCCTATTTGTGTTTATATTTATTTACACTAAGGGGAGAGAAGCCAAAATGGCTTCGATATGTACGCAGATTTGATCTGAACAATAGCACCTCGCGGTCGTTACGATTTGTAATCTTGACAATTATTGTCAGTAGTAATAGCCACTAATTATGAAAATGAACAAGCTCAACATCTTACTAAGGGAAGCCATAAAGGCTATCAAACCATTTTCCCACTGACTTGTGTATTGTACATCAATACTGCCACTTCTCAGCTGTTACTACTGTTCAATAATTGTAATCTTAACAATTATCAGAGTGACTAAACCGGACATCTTATGATAACACAGCAGTAAGGCTAATCGGATTACGTGTACTTACCTTTTTGTATGGATTAAAATTTGAGTCTTTCTTGGCTTTATGGAATAAATGTGGCTTCTCGTGAAGCGTAAATGGTCTAATATTAACCTTAGTGGTACATGTACTTTAGTCATCACTTCTTTCAGGAACGAAAACCTGACATCGGGAGACAGAAATTGGATTACTTAACACTCGTTATGAATAAAATTGGTTCTGGATACATATTACAAAATAAATGCGGCCGCTTGTGAGGGGTAAATTTTATATTTTTGCACTAATATGCTGGCTGCTGGTTGCGTTAGTGGGGTGGCCTTTCGTGAGGGGTACTTTTGAACACAAATTCGTCGGTGCCGTCGGATTCTGGCCGTAAGGAGCGGGTGGCCGCTGGTCGGGGGGGGGGCCATTCAAGAGGGGGACTACTGTATTCAGAATTATTTAAAATAACATTAATATAAATTTTACAACTTTTATTCCATAACATGCATGTAATTTTTAAATTAAATGAATATTTAAAAATTAGTTGAATCATTCTTACATTATATGTAATTATTACTCACGTCTGTGTGATCCCCTCCAGATAGGCAACCCCTCTTATTAGACCACTTTCCTGCTGCAGAAGAAAGGGGATAACTGTACCAGACTGGAAGCAGAACATATCTGACTGGAGACAGACATATCTAAACTGGAGACAGAAATAATGGCATGAAAAACTAGACTTCGGACAGAATAATTGTTGGATTTGTAGTTTTGTATAAGAACTAAACTAGTATTTCTATGTCAATCTCACAATGGTATAATATCATCTAGTATTGCAATGTCAATTTCACAATGGTATAATACCAACTAGTATTGCTATGTCAATCTCACAGTGGTATAATACCCAAATCATTTTATTAATAATATTTACAATACTTGTATCATATTTCCTTTCATTACACTGTCATGAGGTAGTCCCTCATCAAAAGCACACAGATGTTTCGGATGAGATCAGTTGGCAATCAGTTGTGCTGATTTTTGTACCCTTTTGCTATGTTGCAATTGCTGCCTTTTTTAAATGTTTATTTTCATCTATTACTTGCCTCATGTAATGTGCCATGCTATGTTTGTAATGGTGCCATTGTTCACAGCATTCTTTGTTACTGAGTGCAAGGTCATAGCATTCCTTTTTGTAGCACCTGAATCAGAGTACCCAGAGGGTGTGCAGAGTATAAATGGGACCAAGTCAGTCCAGATTTCTGATGGACAACACTTGCTCCATCATTCGTCTGTTCTTCTTGAGATATAACATCATAAATAATGTACATTGTTTCTTTATTCTCTGTGGTCTCTTCTGTCTTTCTTGTCTTTATTATAGAGAAATATCAACACCAATATTTCTACACTCTTTTCACCGCAAGCCATTATTAGGTGAACCCTGAATGTGCTAGGAAATAAACCCAGAATGTATTATGAAATAAAATGAATTAGCATACCCACTTGAATGTAAATTTTGTTGATTAGAGCGCATATGAAAATATAGGAGGAAACCAATGTATAACATGCATCTTGGCACTTTGTGTAATAAAGAAATAATGTTCCGTTGTATCCTTGTAGTTTTGAATAATCAACAGAAATAATGTCACTTTTTCAGGTAACCCTAGACGTCATATATCAGCAGTGAAGGCATTAGTGACACTGAGCTGTCAAGGAGAGCCCTCCCTTCAGAACTCTATTGAACTGGCACTGCAGACCCTCAGGTATGCAGGGTAACTTTCAAGAAATAAAATGAGTGTGTGTGTGTGTGTGTATGTGTGAGTGTGAGAGAGAGAGAGAGAGAGATTTGGATTTTTAATGTAGCTTTAACAATTTTTAAGTCATACCGCTACAGTGTCTGCAGTGTGGCAGTTTATGGTGATATCTGTCACTGATGCATAATGTACTGCAGACATGTAGCATGATGTCCGACTTAGTCACATTATCCTGACACCAGGCTGACCAGTCCTAACACTAACCTCTTAATGCTGAGTGCCAAGTGAGGTAGCTGTTAATACCATTTTTATAAGTCTCTGGTATGACTCAGCTGGGGTTCGAACCCACAACCTCCTGCATTCAAGGTGGATGCTCTAACCACTAGGCCACTGGAGCGGTATATTATATTATCATGTGCAGTGTGTGCTCAGCCATTTAACAGCATGATCATCAGCAAGGTGCAGAGCCTGCAGTCCATCAGGGAACTTTGTCAGTGGACAGTTGTTCACAGTGTGTGACATGGTCTGTAGAGCTCCACAGCAGCAAGAAGAGTCAGTGGCCTGGCCCCATCAGACAAGGTTGACTGTACAATGACCCTGTCCTATCCAAAAGCAGTTCAGCGTCGTCCACAAATGATGTGGAAGGTTGAAGCCAGGAGGGCAGACAGGTGGCTCAGCTATGAGGGAGTGATTTACAATATCTGTTGAAGACCACTCGACACTTCATGCTGAAATAGCTGTCATGTCCTCTGCCAACAAACCCAATCAGAGCGGTAAAATGTTACGTAGCAAATTTATATATTCACTTGTTAGCCATGTTGGATGGTTGGCTTGTGGTTACTGGAGACAGAAGAATAGTAGAGACAGGTAGCTTGCTGCAAGAACAATATATTTCATTCTTTTTATTCACCGAGTTTTGGTAGATTTGAATTTTATAACCAAACTTTTGTCATTTGTGAATGTTATGATCATTCACTCATTAAAGTTTAAGTATTCACATGGCATGTTACTTTTTCTCATTCCGTGCATAAAAGCCTGAAAAATATTCTGCAACACTGTCTGCTTGCTTCTTAATGATGCAAACTGTTCTTCTGATTGAATACAAGATGGAAAGGTATATTATTACTTTGATAGATGTGGTTTATTTGTCAGCAGAACTATTTACATTTTATCTCTGTACTCCATAGGAAGCACTATTTCTTTCTCAGTTTTAACAAATGTGTATGGATTATCAGAATTATATTTTATAGTGTTCATATCATATGTTTAAAGTTTTTAATCCTGCATTACTTTCATTGCTTTGATATTATTAGTTACTGCCCTAATACATTTCATGCCATAGTATTTTATATAGAATATGATGTCCTTAATCCATCTGCGTAACAACACATGTTGCATTGGCATTCACCAGTATTGTGCCCTGGGTTGCTGAGTGGTCTTAGGTGCTAATGTTTATATGTTTACAGATCACTGCCATCTCATTTTTGTCCACGTGGGTTCAAGTTCTGACCTAGGCCAGTGTGGGTACGTGAGAAAGGTTGCCTATAACTTTCAATGGGTTGGTGGTTCTTACTGGGGGTTTTCCCAGGTTCTTCTTCCACCAGACATACTGGCTGCCATGTCTAGCCTATCATGCACTGAAAAATGGTGTTAAACCCACAAAACAAGCAGTGGTGACTGATGCATTAGCAATTTTTGTTTTATATTAGCCTGCCAGGCCATAATAATTTTGTTAACAATTTTCAGAATTTTTTTACAAGTAATAATGGCTTTTGTTTTCTAAGTTGATTTTTGCCACCAATAAGAACTTCTCTTTTGTAAAAAAACTGTCAGGGTATATAAATTTAGTGAAATATAGTTTGACAATTGCTAGTATTGCCATGGTAATGATCCTACAATATTGGTCATTTATATGTCAGATATATTGTGCATTATTTTATGGGATTTTTTTATATTCACTGTGCCATAACTCACAAATAATTTGAGTCTTTTTTCATTTTTAACTGTTAATAAAAAATGATCCCAATATTCTTTTGTTATGAAACATTACCAGGTTTAATTACCTAGAGTATATAACCCCATGGCTTTCAGAGAGACCGCAAAATCACACATGAATTTCAATTTCTACTCATGTGAAAGCAACAAAGCTCAGTAGACCACAAAATAAAGTTTTGTCTGTAAACTTAACTTCTAATGATCTTGGAAATTTTTTTTATAAGGTTATGCCAAATAAGTCCAAGTGACATTATATAAAGTTTGGTACTGTAGATAGTTTGCAGAGGATGTGTTCTTACAGTACTACATAAGTCTGAATTGGGAAATGATCAAACTTTAGAAGAATGCTGAACAATATCATGTCTACTCAGACCACTTGTTTGTTGACGCATTGAAGACTCATATATTTATTTGTGTTGATCACAATCCAGACGTAGTTGTCATCAGAACCTGTCTGTAAAAATCTTTCTTTTCTACCAATACATGCCAAAGCTGTTTGTCTTTCATTTCTAGAGACACATGTCAAACAGGGTTCCCATGCCTTCCTGATTTTTAAGAATGTCCTGTAATCCAACTGGAAAATGAATTCAGTGAAAATATCCTAGAACCTCCTGAAAATTACTTTTTGTCATAAAATGCCTTAGAATTTGATATTAGAAAGCTAAACTAAAAATTTTGTTAGAGAAAATATGTTTTTTTCCACTCTTTGCAGTGAACAATTTTACAACGATCATCATATTTCATCTGTAGCCATGGTTGATTCTGGTAAGAAAGATGTGTGCCTTCAACTGCAGTATTGTGTCTTTAATCAGAGTATCAGATGCTAACAATGACTCAGTAAATTTATCATTTTTTCCATAAAATCTCCTGGAAAATAAAAATCATTTTGATGCTGGAACCCTGTGCCAAAGGTCTTTGTCTTCTGTACACTTGCCAAAGCTCTCTGTCTTTTTTTTTGTACAGACACATGCCAAAGCTCTTTGTCTTTCGTTTGTACAGACACATGCCAAAGCTTTCTGTTTTTCTTTTATACAGAGACATGCCAAAGCTCTTTGCTTTTCTTTTGTACAGACACATGCCAAAGTTCTTCGTCTTTCTTTTGTACAGACACATGCCAAAGCTTTTTGGTTTTCTTCTGTACAGACACGTTGCTAAAGCATTTTGTCTTTCTTTTTACAGACACATGCCAAAGATCTTGCCTTTACTTTGTACAGACACATGCTAGCGCTCTTTGTCTTTATTTTGTACAGACACATGCCAAAGCTTTTGTTTTTATTATGCGCAGACACATGCCAAGTCATGCCAGCAGAGAAATCCTGATATTGTTTGCTAGCCTAACAACATGTGACCCTGGCAACATCAAGGAGACTGTCAAGGTATATGCATAGTGTAATGTGGGTAGATAGATAGAGAGAGAGAGACAGAGACAGAGAGAGAGAGATGGCTGAATGGCACATCAGCACTGTCCTGCCCACAGTGTGCCAAGTAAAATTAAGGTAGTAAATATAGCAAAGAAAAGAATTACCATAACCTTCAGAAAGATAAAACCTACTGCATGCTTTTTATATGTTCACCATAAGGTTGTATATTATGATGTTGTCCATTATCGCTCTTTCCATCAGCTTGTCTGTAACTAGTTTTGTTTCTGCTTAGTATCTTGAGTTCACAATAGGAAGAAATCTCAATTTGAAGGTCAGAGTGACATTGAGTGAAAGAAAAAAATAGTTTTGCACAGATAACAGTAGGAACTGTTATACATTGTATACCTCGAACAAATTTGGTGGATGGGTTGCACTTGGGGTAAGGAAGAGGCCTGCATACTTTGATCAAAAGTTTGTGGAGGGCCTCAACTTTAAATATAAAGAATCCTGTTGATTTGGGGGTCAAAAGGTCAAAAGCGATGACTATTTTGGCTTTGTGAATGGGTAGCACTTAGAGTAGTAAAGCCTGTTGATTTGGGGATAAAAAGGTCAGATGTCAAGGTCAATTTGAAACAAGAAATATGGTTTCCTCACAATAATAATAGTTCTGCATCATAGACCTGAACCAAACTTTGAGGATGGCTTACACTTTGGGTAAGAGTAAACCCTTTTGATTTAGGGTCAAAAAGTCAAATTTGAAGGGCATTGTGATCGAATGAAGAAAAATGGTTTCTGCACAATAATATTAGTTCTACCTTACCGACCTGGATCAAACTTTCTGGATGTGGATATGGAAGAAACTTGTCAGTTTTGGGGTCAAATGGTTGAAAATCAAGGTTACTGTGAGTTAAAGATGAAAAATGGATTTTGCAGAAAAATTCAGGTCTTGACCATGCACCTTCACCAGCACTTGTGGATGACTTACTAGGTAAGAAAGATACCTATTTATTTTGGGGTCAAAGGTCAGAGGTCTCTATGACAGAAAGAAGAACAAAGTTTTTGCCTAATAATTTTATTTCAGTAGTGTATACTTTGAGCAAAGTTTGCAGAGGGCTTCCACTTAAAGTATGAAGAAGCCTGTTGAGTTATGGTCAAACGGTCAAAGGCCACGACCATTTTGGCTTAAACAGAAATGGATTTTGCAGAATAAATGTGTTTTAGAGTTTGTTCCTTGACCAGCCTTTGTGAATAGGTAGCACTTAGAGTAGTAAAGAACCTGTAGAGTCTGCAGTCCTGCAGTCAGAGGTCATGGTCACTGTAAATCTGATAAGAAAATGTCCCCACAGTAATTTTTACTTAAAGACTGCATGCCTTGACCACAGGTCTACACTATTGAGAATACTTAACTGGTAATCAGTAACGCTATTTAATATACAGAACTAACTTACAAATTGAGACACTTGGGGACATTGGAAATGCCAATAAATAGTAATGTAGGTCAGATGTAATTTCCATTGAAAGTGCAAAGTTTTTCTTGGTAATGCAGAGACTATGTGCACATTCACAGTAAGAAATTTATTTTCTACTGATTTGTAGTGGAAATGTGAAGGTGTCTTGCTTTAGTAATTGTACATGACTATCATCACTACTAGTAAAATTTTACTTGAAAACTGAGTCTCCAACATTTTTGCACTTTGCCTTTTCAAGTATTAAAAATCAGAATACGAGTCATTTAAAATTGATACATGTAAATGTTCTTTGGTTTTCAGCATACTGGGAATAAAGATAATGTTTGCTTTGCAGTTATTGAAAGAGAACAACATTTCCTGTTCCATTATTGGTCTGGCAGCTGAAGTACGCATCTGCAAGAAGCTTTGTCATGATACAAATGGTACGAAGCAGTTGAACACCAATGTGGTACTTACAGTCATTGAAAAAAAAAGTAATCTGAGGGGTTTCACAAAAATTATTGTTTCCTTAAACAGTCCTTGTGTTTGTTAAAAAGGTTGTTGAACTTTTCCCAAAATGTTTTGATTTTATTTGAGGGAATTCAGAACATTAAAACAGAATAAAATATTTTGTATAACTTTTTAAATTCCCAAATTTTGTTAGTTTTGTATTTTCTAAAAATAATAAATAAATGGGAGAAAATTGTTTGGCTCAAATGATAAATGAGTCATGGGTAGTTGCCAGATGGAGTAGCATCCCTTTTTACTAGTGGAATGCTAATTATTTATGTGGTTTTTCTTTCCTCGAAAATATGTTACCTGATAATAATATAATACCTTAGGAATAAAAACAATGCCTTGTACATTCAGCCCTCCGAAGCTAAAATTTTATATATAAAAGCTAACATTTGTGTGCCAAAATAAGTGGAGTCAGAAAGAGTGATCTTCCCCTTAGATATAGTGACTGACACCAAATTTTGTCAGTACTTCAGTAACTTCTTCCAGCTATGCTAGGTAGTACACCCGTTAGAGACCTCACAAAAAGTACAGTATCAAGAGTTGTGTTATGTATATTTAATTTATATTGTGCGCTTGACCTTTTTCCATGATTGAGGCTAGTCTTTGCCTAGCTATTGTCATGTTTTGTCTACCTGAATTTTGTCATAAGTCTAAGAAGTAAAGATATTTACTAAAATTTAAGTTCAAGTTTTGACCTTCAGTATGAGTTTGATGGAATTTTCCATTTGAAATTATCAGTTTTCAAGAAAATTCTGTTGCATCTTAGGTCAGGTGATAATTTGTATATAAAAGGTTAGGTAAAAAAATTGTTCATTCCAGTTTTATGATCAGTCTGTGGAATCACTTATAGTTGTGTTCAGATGTAATTTGAAAAGATTTAATTATTGAAATTGTTTTATTGGAATTACGAAGTGCTCATTGACTTTTTGGACTAAATCACTACTTTGGGATTATTGAGTACTCATTCAAAGACATCCTGGCTTATATAATTTTGATACATCAAGACATTCAAGACTATTGGAATTCATTTGGAGTATTCTATGCTTTTGGACTTGTGATAGGACATTTTGGATTATCTGGGATTTAATTCACAATACTCTAAGCTGTAAGAATCTTTTGAAGTTTCACTTTATATTCTAAGGAAATAAATTATTTGTTGATTTTACTAAACTTGTTGTTTTTGCTTCATGCTATAATACATGTAATTTTGTATAGACAGTATAGTCCAGCAGCCTCCACTTCGTTAATTTATGGAGTGATGCTTTACTGGCTTCACCAGTAGAGTGTTTTATCTACAAATGGCTTCATGTAAGTCAATGGACTCATCAAGGCAAAAATTAGTGAGTCAGAATCCAAACATATGAGTCTTATTCAAGCTGATGATCAGTTTTCAGTAGTTTTTAAAAAATAATTATATTGTTCAAATACAGAATAAAAATATTAGTTATGCAATGTGACTAAAGCCAATAAGGCAGTTCCCATGCCAGAAGCATCTGAACATTCTATATTTGTTAAAAATCTTGTTGATGGTTTCATGTCATCAGAAATAATCTGAGCATATATGACAAGGCATTTATTGTTGGCTATGTCAGAGCTTTTAATTACCATTGCTGTCACAAATGACAAATTTTGCAGGTCACATATAAGACTGTCCTCAACAGCATTTGACAGGCTTTCCAGTAACTCTGAACAGGTAGTAGCCAAGTCATACTGAATGGCGGAATACTTCAAAATGCCAATGGCATCAATTCTTCAGCCATTAAGTCATGTATTAAATTAAGAAGAGATTTGTATTTTAAAAAAGGGATGTCTTCTACACTCTGCCAATGTACACACTTAAGTAGCACTTTCACTGATGTCTTGTTTGGAAGAATGTTTTTGTAAAACTGGATTCAGATCTGCCTGGCATTGTGGACCTTCATTCAGCAGTTTGTTCATGGAGGATTTGTTTAGCCTCAGTACATATATGGCAAAACATAATGGCGTCTTCACTCTCACATTCTTCACTTGACTTAGTTCCTTTTTGAAAACATAACTGTGTTTTCAACCATTGCTGCACAAATTAAGTTTTATCTTACTAGTAACCGTTACCTCATCTTTGGATAATGAAGGCTCCACTGGTTCGATAACAATACTGTTATCATCAGTTGGTCATAAACGCGATCCAATAGATAATTTCGTTTGTTTCAGATCTATTTAAATTTTATTGCCTTGGACACCATTTTCAGTAGAATGCTGACAGTATCTTGGAACATCACAAGGCATACAACTGAGCGAATGGAAATTGTTGCTTCGTTGCATGACAAAGGTGTGCATAAAAAATAATAGTTTCTCATGAGAATCACTTTAAAATCATGTGTTTATTTTCAGCCTCTTTCTTGGGTGTGGTAATTATACAGTTCTAACATCCTGTTACTACAAATGATGTGACAGTTACACATCACATAAGGTCAGCTTCAGGCTCCACACTCAGTTGTAACCCTATGTATTATGATAACATTAGCATAAGAAACTGATGTGTGCGTGTTTTCTCTGTTTGGGAGAGTTGTAATCTAGCCATTAGAATAGTTAGACTGAAACTTAATTTTGTGTTAATCAGCAAAACATACTATTGGGGTGCATCAATTTACATACTGGTGACGATTTTTAGACCGCACCTTTGTTTTTTGTTAATCAGCAAACACATAACATTGGGGTGCATCAATTTACATACCCACAAGGAGTTTTGTGCGTCATATCGGGAAAGTCTGTGTATTTGACGCATGACACAAGGATAGATAAAACACTGCCTGTATAAACTATAACTTATGTTCTCTATGTTTACAAGTAAGTTTTTATAGACAGTGTAATAGCCCAGTAGTGTCCACTTTGTTAGTTATTAAACGATGCATGACAGGTTTCGCTTTTATAGTTGTCATTTTGCTTCCTACATTCACAAGTGTCTGTACAATGAAGATGTTATTAGGATAGATGTTGATGCTTTCTCAGTCAGCAAATTTCTTCTTTAAATACCTTACCCATTCATAATATCTTAGGGAGAACTACTCCTGCCTTGCAAATCCAGCTCTCCCAAATAAAACTTTTTAGCTAAAAGAGTTAAGTTGTCTGCCAACCTAGTTGGCGGTCAGGCAGAATGATGTGTCCTTGATATAGGGATTGTTTGCAAAACCTATGAATATCTCTGTTACTATTTCCACTAATGCTGAGAAGAATGTTGTAACATGAGAGACCTCACAAAAGCCAGAATCAATGCTGATACAAGTTGGAGGTGTTTTCACTTTCACAAGGAAAGTATACTCCTTCTATATTTCGAACTTTTGTCTCTATCTTGACAATATTAGCCATACTTTGTCATCTTTACACATGTAATTGTACTTAGGTACTTGCACAGGTAACATAAGCCTCTTCACAACTAAGTTCTGGCTGTAGTTTTATTATGTTGACATGCAAATCCCTGATACCTATAGAAAGCTCTTAATACATGTATAATATAATTGTTATTATGTTGTGACCAGTTTAGTTTGAATTTTTATTTTCTTCAAAGTATTGAATTCAAGTGATTCTTTTCCCAGGAAATACATAAGTGATCTGACAGAATTCTTAGATAAAGACATTTATTGGAAGTCATACTGAATTCAGAACTGGAATAATATTTTCTGTGATTCAACAAAGGACTGTTGACACAACAGCACTTCGCTGACCACACAGACGTCATCGCCTTCCCTTTTGGATTTCATCGGGACTTGAACTCAGTTTGATTCAGGACTTTTTATTACTTTTTATTTTAGGAAAATAAATTATTTGTTAAATTTTACAAAGCTTGTTGTCTTCACTCTTTTCTGTCACATATTTCAAGAGCATAGGCTCGTAACATATTGTATGTATAATTCCAAAAGAACTGGCTTCACTGCATTTTCCTGTATGTTTTGTCCTTGAACCTCTTACAGATAGTATGGTGAATTATTTTGCCAAATTCGTCTATTACTGCCCAGGTAACACTGTATGGCATAGCTTTGCACTGACTTTGCATTCAAATAATAAGTGACAGGTGCAGAGCTACCACAGGTTTATTCGTTCTGTACTATTTGTCTTACAGATTAGAACATAGGCAAAGCAGAGAAACACACTACTAAGGACAAAGACACTGTAAGTATTCATGCTGACATGGACTCTGTGCAGAATTGTTTTGTTGGGTAATTGATACAATTCTTAGGACTCTCCAGTTACAATACTCTGTAAATGTACATGATTAGAGACAGCCCCAGCACCTGTGTCACTAGCAAAGGACTCCTTTTTTGCTGGCTATTCCTTTAGGACTTGCTTCTTCAGGGTTCCACTCTTCAGTTCCTGATGACAAACTTCAAGCGAATGAACAAACAAAACAGCCTTTCACTCCACCGATACATGGCCCAGTTACGTGGATCAAACATGCCGTGATCCATCCCAGCATGTTAACTCCCTACAAACATGGCCTATTTCTGTTGCAACCAGCCTAGGCCTACTACAAGGGAATCTTCAGGGACAAAGACCTCAACACAGTAAGTTCCTGGAAATCAATCTGTCATCAAGTCTATCAAACCTGGTGTTTACAGGCAGTTATGGAGACCAGTCTAACCCTTGTATGGTTCACTGCAATCTCCATTTATATTACCGAACTTAGTACCTCAGACTGACAGATGCTACCTCTCATTTCTCTCAATCATTGGTCAATAGAAGGGACTCTAATTGGTGACCATTTGGAAAACAGTGTTTCTACTTCTAGATTTGTCATTGGCAGACTTCAACACTCTTCAACAGCTCTGTCTTGGGCAACTCAAGGTATGTCAGGCTTGCATCATGCAAGCAGAGATGACGATGCTTGCTCTCAGGCTTCTTCACTTTTTGATCTCACTACGTTATGGGAAAACTCAGCCTTCAGAGCTTTCAATGAAGACGTTTTCCACCATTTTACCTCTAGAGTTCTTCCGTCCTCCTCCTACCTCATCAATGACCTGGACCAGAGCTACAGCTTTGGTTGATCCTTATCACGACAAAGGAAGAATCCAACTTCAGTTACTTCTGCAGCCTGGCAGAATCACAGACATTTGTTAACTGTTTACATCAACTTTTCATTGGTGGTTTTACTCTTGCCTTACAGCTGTTCTTCATTTGGAAACCCCTACAGTTTACTGGAACGTTGCAGCTTTGGGCATGATCAAATCATATGCAATTTTTATGGATCGAACATCCTTCAGTGTCACTCACCCATCAGCTACAAACATTCCAACAGACCCATTCAGAGCCACCACCCTACAGCATGAAATAAACAACCTTTTCTAGAAAAGGGTGGTAGTAATTGTGGCAAATTTAAATTCTCCTGGATTTTATGCCATACTTTTCTTGGTCTGAAAGGCAAATGACACTCTGTGCCCTGTCATCAACGTAAGTGCTCTCAATCATTCATTCTTGCTCCTTGGTACTTGATGGAAAAACCATGCCACATTTTTTAATACTGTACAAGATGGAGACATCACTATCAGCATAGATTTAAAAGCTGCAAATCTTCATGTTCCAACTTACAAGGTTTCCTGGGAGTTCCTGCATTTCGCCTTCAATGACTTCATGTATCAATTCCAAGCATTCCCATTTGGATTTAATATCTTTCCCTGGGTTTTCACTCGTCTGACAAACTGTGTTACGGCTCATGTCCAGACCATCTCTAAGGCGGTGAAATCATGTTATCTGGATGACATCCTACAAAAATATGGGGTGAGTTATATCATCATCATCATCATCATTGGCAGCTCAGTCTCGGGAGACCATGTGAGTAGCGCCCTTAGAGTGTTGTCTGTCTCTGGGGTTTTGGCATCGTCTGTTGTGGCTGTGCAGGCCGATGCGCGAGTGACAGTCCCTATTGCAGTTGGTGCAGACGTACTGGGAAGTCTGAGTTGCTTGGGTTGCTGCTGCGCTCTTCTTTCTCTCACGTTTCTCTGCTGCCTGCTGGACTCTCCTCCCATCAGCGACTGCTATGCCCTTGCTGACCGTCAATCTCCAGGTGCCTCGGTCCTCGGCCTGCACTTCCAGCTGTCTGGTGAAATGCCGCATGCCTTCATGTCTCTCTTGCACACATCCTTGAAGCAGAGTGAGGGGTGGCCGACTCTTCAGGCACCAGTGGCCAGCTGACCATATACGATGTCCTTTGGCAGCCTCCCATCCTCCATGCGTCGGACGTATCCCAGCCATCGAAGGCGGCGTTTGCTCAGCAGGGAGTACATGCTTGGGATACTTGCACGCTGAAGGATCTCACTGTGTGGGACGTGGTCTTGCCAGCTGATTTTCAGGATGCGTTGTAGGCACCGTATATGGAAGGAGTTGAGTCGACGCTCTTGCCTCATGTAGGTGCTCCAGGTCTCACTTCCATATAGGAGGGTGCTCAGAACGCAGGCTTGGTAGACTTGAGTCTTGGTGTGCACTGTCAGCGTGCTGTTTTCCCACACCCTCTTTGTTAGTCGGGCCATGATGGTGTTTGCCTTTCCAAGCCATCTCTCCAGCTCCACATCAAGCGAAAGAATGTTGCTTATGGTTGACCCCAGGTAAATAAAGTTGTTGACTACTTCCAGGGTGGCGCCGTCGATTCTGATGGAAGGGACAGAGGTGACATCTTGAGCACTGACGTTTGTCTTTTTTAGGCTGATAGTGAGCCCGAACTGCTTGCAGGCATCAGCAAAACGGTCTCCCAGTCTCTGGAGGGCATCCTCGGTGTGGGTCACAAGAGCCGCGTCGTCAGCAAAGAGCATCTCCCTGATGAGTACTGACCTCACTTTGGTCTTCGAGCGCAGTTGTGCCAGGTTGAACAGCCTCCCGTCGGACCTGGTGTGCAGATATACGCCATCAGTGGACGTGCTGAAGGCATAGGACAGGATCAGGGAGAAGAAGATCCCGAAAAGGGTTGGTGCCAACACGCAGCCCTGCTTCACGCCGCTGTTAATGGGGAAGAAGTCTGAGGAGGATCCATCATACAGTACTGTACCCTTCATATTTGTATGGAAGGAGATTATCATGCTGCGGAGTTTTGGGGGGCAGCTGATCTTCCCAAGAAGTTCAAATAGGCCCTTCCTGCTGACCAGGTCAAAGGCCTTGGTGAGGTCGATGAACATTATGTAGAGTGGCTGACCTTGCTCTCTGCTCTTCTCTTGGAGTTGTTGGAGGGAGAAGATCATGTCTGTTGTTGACCTTCCTGCTCTGAAGCCGCACTGGGATTCCGGATACATGCGGTCCACCAGCAGCTGCAGCCTGTTTAGGAGGATGCGGGCAAACACTTTGCCAATGATGCTGAGAAACGAGATTCCTCTGTAATTGTTACAGTCACTGCGGTCTCCCTTGTTTTTGTAGAGGGTCACAATGGTGGCGTCGCGCATGTCTTGGGGGACTGCTCCTTCCTCCCAGCAGAGGCAGAGTAGCTCATGCAGCGGCTGTAGCAATGTCGGTTTCCCACGTTTGATGGCTTCTGGCGGGATGCTATCGCTACCTGGTGCTTTGTCGTTTGGGAGGGAGTCGATTTCTTTGCTGAGCTCCTCTAAGGTAGGCACTTTGTCGAGCTCCTCCATAGTGGGAAGTTCCTGTACGTTGCTAAGGGCCACATCGGTGACTGACGTTTCTCGGGAGTACAGCTCTGAGTAGTGCTCCACCCATCTGGTCATCTGTTGCTCGCGGTCTGTGATCTTCTCTCCCGTCAGAGATTTCAGGGGGGCGACCCCTTTCACTGTATAGCCTAGGGCCTTCTTGATGCCATTGTACATGCCTTGGATGTTTCCTGACTCAGCACTGCGCTGGATTCCTTCACACAATTGCTGCCAGTACTCGTTTGCGGACTGTCTAGCGATGCGTTGGGTGGTGCTTCGGGCTCTTCTGAGGGCAGCAAGCGTCCATTCATTGGGGCATTTTTTGTAAGCTATGAAGGCTTCTCGTTTGTCCTCGATTACTGGTTCCATCCTTGAAAGGTGTGCGTTGAACCAGTCTTGGCTGGGCCGTTCTTTCTTGCCAAACGTGGACATGGCTGTGCTATAGATGGCATCCTTCATGGTGTTCCACTTGGCTGTGGCATCGTGCTCTGGCAGGTCCTGGAGAGCCTGATCCAGGGCTGACACATACTCCTCCACCTTGGAGGGGATAGACATCTGCGCAGTGTTGATGCGAGGGCAACCTTTTGGTTTGGAGCAGTGTAGTCTTCATGACTGTAGGCGCACCCTGCTGCACACGAGGGCGTGGTCGGAGTCGCAGTCTGCACTGTGGTAGCTTCTGGTAGAGAGGATGCTGTTCAGGGCAGAGCGCCTGGTGATGACCAAGTCGAGCTGGTGCCAGCGATGAGACCTGGGGTGTTTCCATGACACTTTGTGTTGTGGCTTACACTTGAAGAAGGTGTTTGTAACGCACAGGTCATGATAGGTGCACAGCTCCAGCAGTCTTTGACCATTTTCATTGGTCTTTCCAGTGCCATGATGTCCGAGGCAGGTAGGCCATGACTCGTGGTCAGCACCAACTCTAGCATTAAAGTCGCCGAGGAGGAATAGTAACTCGTCCTTAGGGCATCCCTTGATCTGTTCGTCCAGCTGCCCATAGAACTGATCCTTTATGTCTTCTGGAGACGTGAGGGTGGGGGCATAGACACTGAGGATGTTGACAGGACCTGCAGCAGTGGCAAGGCGGATGGACAAGAGACGTTCAGTGCCCCCTGAGGGAGGCTCAACCGAGGCCAGGAGGGTGTTTTTGATGGCAAAGCCAACTCCGTGCTGGTGGGGCTCCTCAGGTTCTCGGCCCTTCCAGAAGAAGGTGTAGTTTTCCTCTCTGAGGGAACCGCTGGAGGCAAACCTGGTTTCCTGGAGGGCAGCTATGCTGACATTTAGTCTGGAGAGCTCTCTGTCGATGATGGCCATCTTCCTGGTGTCGTCCACCTCCCTGAGGTCGTCAGAGATGCCTGTGCGCATGGTGCGCACGTTCCAGCTTGCGAATCGAAGAGCTGGAGTCTTTAATGGTTTCTTGTTTCTTTTGTCTGGTGCGGAGTTTCCGTCTGCTTGTCATGCTGAGCAACACACTGAGCTCCAGGCACCCACTGAAGCAGGCAGACGTTGGCGGGCTTAAGGCGGGTGGTAGTCGGCCAGTGGGACTCGATGATCCCTCCCACCGTCGAAGCTGACCCATGGCGCCCCTTCCCTACGCCAATCGGGTGGGACTTATAACCCGTAGACTGCCAGCTTCCATGTTGTTTCCTTGCTCAAGGGCAAGGCTGGAGTGGCCTCTCCAGGGCGCAAGCCTGGGCGTGTAGTATGGAGATCCTGGGCTGCCCAGACGTCAGGATCCCCCTCTCGTCCTTGCTGGTGGGGTCCAAAGGAATGCTGAGCATGACATTTGGCACCAGTTAGGATGCAGGAGCTGCCAGAAGGAAGTCGTAGTTGACACCCAGCCGCCTTAGGGGCTCCACTCCGGATTTTCTGTCTGGGTTTACTCCCGTAGCCTTTCCTTCTCCCGAAGATATCCACAAGGCAGCGGAGCCATCATCCAATGGCATTTCGTTGGTTTCGAATTGGAGTTTCCATCTCCTAGACGAACTGCCTGACAAGGCTAACGAGCTCCATCTGCCCGGGTTTGGAGTCAGAGTTTTCCTTCTCTTAGACTAGCTGCCTGCCAAGGCTAACGAGCCCAGTCTGCCCACCCAGTTATACCGCCGGGCACTCGGTCGCACCACACAGCAGGCTATGTGAAAACAGGGGGCCCCACATGAAGGTGCTGTTGTGGACACAATAGTGTAGGAGAGGCCATATGCAAGTACTTCCTGCCCAGCAAAGCCAGACAGTGGTCCCGCAGCGATCACTACACCTGGAAAGGAGAGTATATGAGAGACGCTTCACTTTCCTTTAGCGAGCGGGACATCAGGCCCAGACCTCGCACCCCACCCCCCCCGTGAGTTATATATTAAAATAAGATATAATAACTCTTGTCACACTGCTTAAAGTCTGGATTTCCTCTTCAACAAGGACAAATTCAACCTAGTGTCTTTTCAACTGTTTGTTCATTTAGGATTGGAATTCCACACACTGATAAATAAAATATGTCTCCTTCAGAAATGGGCATTGAAAATCAGGACAATGGTGGCGTTGTTATTCTCGAGGGATTTCCTCTCACAGGAATTCTTTCACCTTCTAGGCTTGCTCAGCGTAGCAGATGTCATCATTCTAAGTCACTTTAATATGTGCTATTGCAATGATTCTTTTACCCCAATGGAGGCCATATGTTTGCCACTGGACAAACCTCTACTTACCTGCACAAATTTGAGGTACCATCTGCAGCCTTGGAGTGACATAACTTGTCACACAACGGGTATAAGTACAACTGCCAGAGATCACAGTCTGTATGGATGCAAGTAAAGATGGCTGGGGGGTTCACCTATACCATCTTTCTGGGATGCCAGTGGAGTGTGGTCTGCCCAGGACTGGCATCAGCATATCAGTCTTCTCGAGATGAAGTCTGTTTTGAAAGCCTTTGATAGGTGGCAGGATTTTTAACTGGAAAAGGAGTAGTCATTCTTTCCAACAACTCTAAAGTTGTGACTTGCCTCCAACAGCAAGGCAGAACTAAGTCCCCAGACCTTGCACACTGGTGTGAGACTTTTTGAAATGGTGTTGTCTACAACAAATCCAAGTTTGTCATATTCCTGGATGCCTAAATAGAGTAGCAGATTCGTTGTCCCAGAATTGTCAGCTGACACAGATGGAATGGTGTCTGTCTATCCCTTGGTTTTCACTCAGATATGCACCCCAGTGGGACATGCAATTGGTGGACCTGTTTGTGACATGGTGGAATAATGAACTCCCAACCTTTCTCTCACCAGTCCCAGATCCCAAGCCTGGATAGTCAAGGCACTACCTATAGATTGGAATAGCTTGCATGCATATGCTTAACCTCCAACAACTCTGACTCCAAAGGTGATACAAAAAGCAAGAGAAGTGAAGTGTCACCTCATTATCATTGAACCACTCAGATGGGAGAAGTTGTGGATCAATGACCTTATTCTCGCAATGGAAATTCCCTGAAAAATGCAGAATTTCCCTCATCCAAACAGCCATGATTGCAGTTATTTCACACCCAACCAAGGCCTACTGAAACTGCACATCTGGATCATATCAAGCAGGCCCTCAGACACAAATAGTTCTCACAACCAGTCGTGAAGAGAATTACTGACGCAAGAAGTCCCTCTGTGCTGAAACTGTATGAAGGCAAATGGAAACTTTACACAGTGATATACACAAGAACACATTCCACCACTGCAGGCATTTATTCCTGATATAACTGTCTTCCTCCTCTGGCTCTTCAGTGAGAAAGTTAGCACCAAAAACACAACCAAAGGTTACTGCTCCATGATTGCTGACACCTAAAATGGTTGGCCCATTGCCCAAATACTAACTTCATTGAACAAAACACCATTTGAACCAATTTCAGAGGCACCTTTGGCTCACCTTTCATACAAGACCTGCTTCCTTATTACATTGGCAATAGCAGGCAGAATCAGCAAAATACATGCCCTATCTGGGGACCTGAATTCAATGCAGTTCCAAGATGGGCCAGTTTCACTTTTGATTGTTCCCTCTTTCATCGCCAAGAACAGGCTTCCTTCCATGGGCACACAGACCTGGGTACTGAAATCATTGTCTACTCTGGACACTTCCACTCAAGGCCACCTATAGGATCCATTATGAGCCTTGGAGTGTTACATTAATAATACAGGGCCATTGCATTGAGGGAGATCACACATATTTTTACCTCACAAAAACTGGGTCAGGACAATACAACAGCACAGACCCTCTCATCCTGAATTAAATGAATTATTTGTTCAGCATATCTAGAAATAACTCCAACTCAGATGAATTTGTTATGCATTTCAGCTCATGAAGTTAGAGAAGTTGCCACAAGCATCGCCTTTGACCAGAACTGTTCTGTACCTGACATTATCCATGCAGTGGGATGGAAATCGAGTTCATATTCTCCAGTTTTTACCACTGAGATCTTTCATCTGAAAGGGCTCAACTTGATCTGGCGGGGCTTATAGCCATGGCACAACAGGCCACCTTTCCAAGGTCAGTCGACAGCTTCATAAGACATGGATTCACGACTTCCACTGGAATTGCAGGAGGGAAATCTTTCCCTTTCTGGAGCCAATCCCTGACGGATGGAGTCTTCACCAGTCAGATTACCTAGATACTCTTCATCAGTCAGATTACCTAGATACTTTCGCACATACCTTATGGGACTGGAGTTCTCCTCTCTGGGGTAAGGGGATTACCTCCCTCCACCTCTTACCTATTCATCCCAAGGTATTGTGATTGGGTAACGTATTTAAAGAAGAAACTAAATTTTTTAAAAAGTAAAATGTTTCTTTGCGAATACTTGCCCAATCATAATTCACATACACCCTCCCAGCCTCCCCACCATTACATCCATATATAGAGCATGCCTTATGCTCCAGTAGTAACTCAGATATTCATGAGTTTTGCCGACAATCCCTATATCAAGGGGAGATCACTCTTGCAGACCGGCACCTAGGTGGGCAGATTACTTTTGCTCTTTTAGCTAAAACGTTTTATCTGGGAGGGCTGGATTTGCAAGTTAATTGTAGTTCTCATAGGTATTATGATTGGGTAAGTATTCCAGAAAAAAAATATTTTACTAGAAAAAAATTAGTTTCCTATAGAGGAGACTTGTACAGTAAAGGTCTCACCAGCAAATATGAAAATCACTCTTTTGCAATTTTGACCTTTTCACTTGTATCATGAGTGATCATATATTGTCCCCAGTTGCATATAGCAGCTGTATATGATGGTAGGTAGGCAAAACTCCATGCAAATTTTATGTGTCTTAAGAAATGGAATTGAGTAATTGAGTTAATTTTGCAGTCTTAGATAAATTTGTTAAGAAAAACATATGTATCAGTTTTGTTACATACTTCATTCAAGCAGATGCTTCAGCATTCTGTTGATAGCCCTCGTACTCCCTCCATCCTTCAATTTTTGGCTTGCCCAGTCAGTTGACCCACTATATGAAGATCAGCTATCTAAAAATACCATTTTTAGTCAGTACCAAGAGTGATCACTTGATGCAGGTTTAACCATTTGTGATAGTTTATTGTAGAATTTTTACAGTCTTAATTCAGATATTCAAGTTAGCTTTATACTTTCATTTGCACTGTGTATTTCAGGTAGATATAATGTGATTCTTGATGAACCCCATTACAAAGATTTGCTTACTCAGCATATTACACCACCCCCAGCTACGGTAAGTAAAACCTGGTAGAAGATAGATAAAGGAGTGTTTTAAATGCATTTTCAGTGTTGAGATTTTAAAATTTTTGAACATTGATATTTACGAGGTCAAACATTTTAAATACTTAGGCAGTTTACAGCAGAAAATGTGTTTTGAATAGGTGGAAGCTGGGGTCAAAAGGATCATTATCTGCAAACTGATTTTAAGAACATAAAGTCTTAGTTTTATTATGACACCCTATCTGCCATCCACCTATACATCTTGTGGTTAAAAACTAACCAACTGAAATTCCAGTCCTCCTCATCATCATAAACTGCCATTTGGAAATTTCTTAACTTGAAAATGATGGTTTGCTACTGACTTTATAGGAGACTATTTCTTGCATTTTCTTTTCAGGTTAAAGGTCAAATGTTCAACTGCAGTAACAATTTTTTATATTTTTTTTCACATGGCAGTGAGACATAAATTGTGTTGTTTTGGGGGTTACAATCCTCATGTCATAATCCAAGGTGGCTGGAGAGTCAAATATGCTGTTTTAGATTGGGAAATGTGTGAAAAGCATGAGGATTTATGATGTTGAGCCATGGAAATTGCTCAGATTTTCATAGTGGATTAGGTTTTAATTAGATCTGTGTAAGGTCAATAATGTTTGTTCATATTTGACAACAGCGTAGAATTACTAGTTTGGATTTGGTAGATGTTAACATACTTTCAAAAAAGATGGATTGTTGCATTTTTGCTAATATATGTTTCAGATTTGTATACATCCACATTTTTATTTTCATGTGGTATGTCCATCTGTTACCAATTTGTTTTCTGCACAATAGCTTTAGTTGTCAACCATCTACATTTACCAAACTTTGTGTACATCTTGCATTTGGGCTAAGAAATGACCTTCAGTGGATCCAAATAACTCAGAGGTCAAGGCCACTGACTTAAAGAAGGAAAACCATTTCTGCACACTAATTTGAATTTTCCACGATATGCAGTTACCAAGCTTTGTGGATCACCTGCACTTAGTTTCAGGGTCAAAAGATCAAAGGCCAGGGTCACTAGCTGAAACTGAATTAGGAAAAATGGTTTCTGCAGAATAAGAGGTCTCCATCAAGGAAGAGCCCTATCAATTTCAGGGTTCATAGTTCAAAGGTAAAGGCCACTGAATGAAAGAATATAATATGCTTTCCTCACAGTATCACAAGTTCTACATTACATACTTTAACCAGACTTTATGGATGGCCTTCACTTGGGATACAGAAAAAGGCGTTTGAATTTGGGGTCAAAAGGGCAAAAGTTACTGATTGAAAGAAGAAAAATGGTTTCTGCTCAGTAACTCGAGTTCTGCTTCATCTATAGTTAACAAACTTTGTAGATGGCTTGCACATGGGATAAGGAAGACCCTTATAGATGTTGGAGTTTAAAGGTCGCTGTGACTGAAGGAATAAAAAATGCTTTCCAACAGCATAAGTTCTACACTGCATACTTCAACCAAACTTTGTGGAGGGCCTGCATTGGAATACAGAAAATGGCTTTTGAATTTGGGGTCAAAATATCAAAAGTCATTGACTGAAAGAAGAAAAATGGTTTCTGCACAGAAATTTGAGTTCTCCGTCATCTACAGTTACTGAACTTTGTGGATTGCTTGAGCATGGATTATTGAAGAACCTTATTGATCTTGAGTCAGAAGGTCAAAGGTTAAGGTCACCATGGCTGAAAGAATTAAAAATTGCTTTCTGCACAACAGCATTAATTCTATATGATGTACCTCAACAAAACTTGATGGCTTGCAGTTGAGGTAAAGGAGAAGCTTATTGATTTTGGGATCAAAAGTCATGATCACTAACTGAAAGGTGATGTATGGTTTCTGCACAGTAATGATAGTTTTAAATGACAGACCTGGACTGAACTTTGCTTGCACTTAGGGTAAGGAAGAAGCCAATTGATTTTGGGGTCAAAGGTTAAGGTCACTGTTGCTGAAAAAAGAAAAAGTGGTATCTGTGCAAAATTTTTTGCTTGTTAAATAGAGAACTATTAAACATGGAGCAGGCATACAATGTGCCTTTTATAATGCTCTCAGTAAGAAAATTCAATGGTTGTACAATACCCAGAAATATATTTTTCTATATTTGCATTTATTTTTCTTCACTTCATTGTATATTTTCAGGGTTTTTTTCTATCCATAATGTAGCATCATTATATGTCTAGTATCAGCATACAAAAATGATGGACTGTGAAATGTGTCTTGCATATTATCATATGTCCAAGATGGGATAAGCATTGTTAGACATAGGTGTCCTCTCTTTGGCTGTGACCATCTGTGATTCATCAATGTTTCTTGCCTTGTGTTAATGATTTATTGTGTTTTCTGAAAGTCAGGTATGGTGGGGAGATTGT
Source organism: Megalonaias nervosa (assembly GCA_016617855.1). Taxonomy (NCBI): domain Eukaryota; kingdom Metazoa; phylum Mollusca; class Bivalvia; order Unionida; family Unionidae; genus Megalonaias; species Megalonaias nervosa. Next base: position 21,950 of record JAECUM010002770.1, on the reverse strand, counting down.
CAACAAATGGATGAAGGTGAGGTCTTTGAAACATTTGTTTTTCAGAAATTTTCTTTAATCTTTTTTCCAGGTCTCTACAGAATCGTCTTTGATCAGAATGGGTAAGCTTTACATAAATTGAGGGAAGCGACAGTGCAAAAACAAATTGATTAATAATATTAATAAATTTCAAAAATAACATGAACTGATAGCTGCACTGAAGTTTTTTATCTCCAGAGAATAAAACATTACATGTACATTTACATTTTCTACAAATCTGCATAACGGTTCATTGGGATTCACAAAGAAAGAAAATCTAACTGGCATCTCTTCTGTAATTTGTACTTATCCTGTGTGTGTGTGTGTATATATATATATATATATATATATATATATATATGAATGGGTATTTTTATCAGTATTTATGTAATATCTTTAAAAGTTACAGTCTAATATATTTTGCTCACTAAAGTCCTGAAAAATCCATTATATTCTCCTAAGAAGTGTGTTTCTCAGACTAATTCAGTTAAGCCAGAATATTTAGTATGGTTCATTTCTTTTAGGACTAGTAACTTAATAAGTTAAAACATGTAGCTTTAAAATAACAATAAAAATACCTCCTCCTCCGAAAAAAATTGTATTTGCACATTTTATGATATAAATATCAAACTATGTTGTATCGTATCAGACAATTTCTGCCAGATACATTCTAAAACACTGATATTTTCTTCAGGTTTCCCCCATCACCAGCTTGGTAGTGATAAAGATGGTCATGAGAAACCATCAATGTGTATGTGGTAAGTCTGTGAAGCTTTTAGTGTTTTGTAGACCTAAGTAATATTGATAGAGGATGGCCTGTAAAATGTTTCCAAATCAAGGATAGATTATTTTGTTGTCCATTTTAATCTAATATTTGTACACAGAAAAAGTAACTGATTAATTATTTCTTCTTTAAATACATTACTTGTTCATAATACATTAAGAGTTCATCCACTGCCTGACAAAATCCAGCTCTTCCAAACCTAACAAGCTGTAACAACTGTCCTGGGTTTGTTTAGAAATGTCATCTGCTTACTTAAAAAAGAAGTTAGATCAGAGTAGTCTCCTCTTAGATATATAAATTGGCACCAAAAGATGATATAGTCATCAGTTACTACTTCTGCACATGACAGGGTGTATGCTTCTTATGAAGATAGCACACAGTTTACTTCTTGTGCCTTTCTGCTGGTGAAGAGAATTCTTTATTGTTATTTTACTATATGTAATACCTCTTTTACCTTTCTCAAACTCCACTTACATGTCTGGTAGATATTTATCACCTCATTATTGACAGCAGTGATTCTGTTGGCACCATCATAATTGTTTGCGTGTTGGCTGATAATACTTACAAGTTCCTTTATTAACCTTGCCCATATTTAACCCTTTATTAATACATTTGTACCTCAGCAGCTTGGGAAATAGTGAATTTTTATTAAATTTTCATGAAGTGTTATGTGGGTGTTAGTGTCCCCATTACTTTACACAGTGTTTGAGGGGCCCCGAGTGGCCGAGTGGTCTAAAGCGCTGACCGTTACGGATCACTGCCATCTCACCTCTGTCTGCGTGAGTTCGAGTCCAGGCTCGGCTAACGTGGGTACGTGAGAAAGCCCGCCAGTAGCTTCTCGTGGGTCGGTGGTTCTTCCCGGGATTTTCCAAGGTTCTTCCTCCACCATTAATACTGGCTGCCATGTATAGCCTATCTTGTGCTGAAAAATGGCGTTAAACCCTATAACAACAACAACAACAACAACAACAACAACAACACAGTGTTTGAAACAATTTCACATGTATATGCCTTTGTTGTTTTGGGGTTTTTTTCTCTCTAGTTGCAGTTGCTAGATACTATGGGTAAGATTAAGTGTAGCGATTGCAAGTATGTTGGACTGACAACATAATTATACCCCTTGTATTTATTCTGGAAGTGTAATTTGTGACATATGTACTATCCTTCTATACAATAGAATGAGGATAGATGGTGACAATTTCTGCCAAGCAGCTTTTCCAGTCCAGTATGAGGGTGAAGGAATGATTGATTAGAGACTTGGATGCAATTAGCATCACCACCACTGCTGTCTCTGTAGACAACTTTCTCATAATCGAGTTTCTGAAGAGAAATTTTCTGGTAAAATCGTCACAGACCTCTTATGCAGCTCCAGCTCCGCTGTCAACCTCAGCACCACAGGGAGACTTGCGTCTCACAGTACAGCATTTGTAACCAGTTGCAAAATGGTAGAGAGACCAGCTTTACTAGACATGAAATTTCCTGCTACTTGTAACAGTGAACTTTGTCCCAGGATGTCATCCAACCCTGGATTGCTTAGATATGGTCACCATCTACAAATGGTGGTAGTGGCTACAGTGATTTTTACCTGATATAGCCAGTATTGGGCATCAACTTTGGGCCTTAACTAGCTGCAGACCAGCTTGATTCCAGCACCAGTACAGACTTGTCAGATGACTTCAACTTATGGGACCAGGTGTTGATCCCAGTATAAACAGTATCTCATCTTCTGCATATGAAGAGTGCTGGCACCCAACATTGTTGACACCAGTCCCAGTTCTGCCCCAGAAACAGCCTTTCTAGTGACCATGCCCATGCTCACCAGTACAGGATCCATGATGCATTTGCTGAATGACAGTGTGTGGGCCCATCACCAGTCCCAGCTCCTTTATGACTGCTACTGACTACAGCATTAGTCCAGTCTGTGATGCCCAGTACCCATTTCGTGTCCCATCAGTTCAGGATGATGGAGGATGCTTGTGTGAATGCTTGGAGATAATTTTATTCCATCAATGACAAACTGTCAATCTATTTACTTAACTGCTTCACCAACACCTTTATCACAGTCATCGCAGGAGGCATTGGATGCTACTTAGTACCAACGTAAGTATAATGGACTGGTACCAGACAGTGAATATCACAACTTGTTACTGGCTCCTGAACATCACAACTCATTACTGGCTAAAGTGGCACCTCAATTGTGGACATTCAGTACCAGTCTTGAATGTAGGTGGTGCATACAGTTAAAATGAGGAGATAACCATGTCCCAAAATGGATAGACTCTCAGTGCCCTTTCACCTGTATATGCCAGTGATAGCAGGTCTTTCATTTTGTGCTGGCAGATTCCATAAATTTTTAACCCATTGTGCCATGGAGACACATTGACCTTTCAAATAAAGTTCTTAAGTTCCATCTGTTGACAGAGGGATTTAGGGCCTGAGATTGTCAGCCTTCCACTTTGTGTATGAAGAGGAAGTCCTTCGTAAACACACAACTGCTTTGAAATGTTGTAGTGATAGGATCCATGTTTGACTTGGTTTCCATTTCTGCCTTGCAGCAATCTGAACATAGCCTATACTGTTTTGTTAAAGCCCTGCAATTAGTCCAGGCTTTGAGGTCAAATGTGTCAGAATACTTGTACGCTGGCAGGCCAGCTCAGTATTCACTTCCATTTTCATAACTGCATCCATTAATCTTCAGCTAGTGGAAGGAGATGTATATCACTCCACATCTGCTGTCCAGAAAAACCATCAAAATGTCATTTTTAGTTCGCACATAGCCCAAGTGATTCTGAGCCCTACCCTGGTTTCCTAGCGAGATCAAAAATATGGGAAAGACCCTTTAAGACACCCCAAGTAGGGACCACTTATTCATCCCCTTCTTTTGTGGAGGACCTAGTTTCCATGTGTTTCAATAACAAAAATGTGGGGAGAAAAGGACTGGTCACATCCCAGATTTCTCAGCAGAAATGATGCCTTGCATGCACTGCCTTTATCTGGTGTCCTTGTGGGAGGAAGCATTCAACTCTTTCCTCAGAGTGGAAGGGATGCTGCTATGCCAATGCATCTTTTTGTTGAGAATTGCCAGATGTTCAGCATCCTTCCTTCTTTCTCAGGTTTTCCTTTCACTTCATCTGTCCTAAGAAAACCATTCAAGTAGATGTTAAGGTAGCAAGAATTAGCACCATTTATAAATGCAATTGAGAGTACTCACCTTGTAGACTCATTGCAGTTATACTCAACTTTTTTTCATGGGTCCCAAAGCTAATGACAAGCTGTGACAAGTTATGGATCTAATTTTATTGTGTGCTTCATTCAGACACCTTGTTGAGAATGGAGATACTGTAATTGGTTCTCAGTGTTGTTCAGGAATACATTGCCACAGTCTGTATAGACATTAGAGATTCAAAACTTCATATTCCCATTGATAGATCTTCCTGGAATTTATGTTTTTTGTTCATGGATAACCATCTACCAGTTCAGGACACTACTATTTTGACTGAATATTACTTTCTGGGGTTTACAAGAATCAGGGACAGATTTATGTTGCACTTCTAAACCTCCTCCATGACCATGATATCAGACTACCTCCTCATCCAATCTGACCCCATCTCATCCAACATTTCATTCCTTTGAGCGTAAAGTTCTGAACCATCTTGAAAAATGTTGATCTCTTTAGGGAATGTGTCTGAGTCTGAATCATTTTTGAGGTGTCTATCATTTACCAGAGAATCAAAATGTCAGCTCTGAAATTGCTGAACCTTTTTGGTCTCCTCAAGGTGACAGTGAGAATGGATCTTCTTATCTTGGGACCAGTTGTTAACAAGACCCTTAGAGTTGATCTGCAACGAGGAACCAAGTCCCCATACCTTAGCCTTCTGGCTTGGAAATTGTCAGGCAGAGTCATCGTTAAGTAATTTGCTAAATAAATGAACATTTAAGTACACCACTTCTCTGGCAGGCTAACTGTCATGGTGGACTCAGTGTTTGACTGGAATCTTCTGATTCAAACTGAATACTCCATTCGCTCCTTAGTCTTAAGCAGGACTGTGTCAGCAGGGTTTGACCTGTTATTGTGACAAGATGGAAATACCAAGCTCCCAGTCTGTTTCTCCTCTCTTGGACCAGAGTAACGATGAGTCTCGATCTCACCACTCATGTGGGAAAATTCAAGGCTTACTAACCTTTTGAATTGCAGTTTTAGTTAAATGTTGTGGTCTGAATTTGTAACCCAAGTAATAATATGAAATTTGATCTGTGTCTTATGCTGATTTATTCCAAATTCATTCTCCCTTTCTCTTCAGAACTCAGTTGATTTGAGTAGGGATGAGGCTGTTGTTTCACCAAACATAATTTAAAACAATTTTTTTTCTCAAAAGTTTCAAAAGTCCCAGGAAAATCTTATAATAAATCACTGAGAAATTTAACATAAAAATTTATGGGGATTTTTTGGCTGATGTTATGATAGTATCTCCCCTTTAATAAATCATGCTTATTAAATTTTGAGTTTAGTTTCTGTGGTTTCATAATTGGATAAATTAAAGCTGATAAAGTTTGATACAGGTGGGGTTGTTATCTTTGATCATATGCAAATCATCGTAGGAAATTTATGCTATCAAATTTTGGCTAAGAACTAGCATTTTAAACGTATTAGTATTTTATTGAAGGAGAAAGAGAAAGAATACAATCACAAGATGCTAATTAAGTAATGATTGATTTAATGTTTAAAATCTTCCATGTGGTAGTAATATTTTGGAAGCTTGCCGTGTACTTTACAAATGAATTCATTGACCTGTTTCTTTTTGCAGAGCTCAAGAACTTGTTGATGTGCCTAAAAGTCCTTTTTTGAACTGGCTAAAGAAAATTTAAAAATCTTCATGATGAACATGATGAAAAAGATATTGTATATTTGAATGGTTGTATGATTTCTATTGCAGCCATCTGGACAGTAAAAGCACCCAAGGCTTCAGCAGTACAGGCTATTTCTGCCCACAGTGTAAAAGCAAATATTGTGAGCTTCCCATTGAATGTAAAGCATGTGGTAAGTTTTTGTCAGATTATGTACCTAATAATTTTTCTTTGAACTACTTTACTCTAGCTTATGTGGTAAGTTCTTGCACAAATTATGTACCATTAGATGTATCAGAGTTTCTATAACTTATGTGGAAAGTACTTGTGTAAGTTATGTACCTAATGATGTATCTGAACCAGTTTGCTGTAGCTTAAACTTACAGTTGACTTTCATTTGGAGAAGAGTATTGGGTTAGATAATCATATATCATATTCACTTCCAAGGTATGTTAAGTCTGAATTTCAGCTTCATTTACTTTGTGAATGGGTCAAACTTTACTTATTATTTGAGTGATTAGATAAAATTTATACTTTGATAAATATGTGCCTGTGAAGTTGCACTAAATCGGGAGATTTGCAATATTTGATCAGAAGTTTTCACTTCAAAAGAAGGAGGATTTTCAGTGTTAAGGGTGAATTTTTCATTGTGATACATGTCTTAAACTTTCTTATTCCACTGAGGGCCCAAAGCTTGGGTCACCATGTGAGTAGTTTCGTCTGCTTGTATGACAACTTTGCAAGTTAACATTATTTTGAGTCATTCTGAAAATGATCTGCTACCATAAACAGGAGATCATGTTCAGCTGTAAAGTTGGCATATTGTGTTTTAACATTTATATCTTTACTGACATTTGATGCAGATTCTGCTAACAAGGATTTCAGTGACAACATATTTTCTGTTCATGTTTAATGTGCTTTCATGAGAGGGGATTTGTGCATGGTGCATACTGTAATTCTGTAGTGCACTGTTGTCATGGGCCTTGCAAGTAGGCTATAGTGCAGTGCTTTCATGGGCTTTGCCATGTAGGCCATAGTGCATTGTTGTATTGGCCTTTTCAAGTAGGCCATTGTGCACTGCTGTCATGGGCCTTGTCAAGTAAGCCATAGTGCACCATTTTCATGGGCCTTGTTTTGTAGGCTAAAACACATTGCTGTCATCAGCCTTGCCAAGTAGGCTATAGTACACTTTTGTCATGGGCTTTGTCAAATAGGCTATAATGCACTAGTGTCATGGGCCTTGTCAGATTGCTTGTATTTTCAAAGAAAATGACAAATTTTTTATTATTTATTAGATCAGGTAAAGCACATAGAAAAGTGCCATAGTTTGTAGGAGCTGTATGTTGATGTTGAAATCAGCAAATTACAATTTCCTTTGAGTGAGCCTGTATTGCATAACAAAAAAGATGATGAACAGGATTTTTTTCTCATGGTCCTGAAAATCTGTTTAATTTCTGTGAAGCATTAAAAAAGTCAGACTTTGTGAACCAAAAAATACATTTTCATCAAGCCCCAAGAGATAACAAAAAAAAAAAAAAAAAGTCAATTAGGTGTTGTTTCCTTATTTGGGAAGATTAGGTACTTTGTGAAAACAGAAGTGATATTTAGGGAACATTTATCCTGAAAAAAGATCTTCAACACTATATTTATGATATGCTGATTTTATTTTTTCAGGACTGACACTAGTATCTGCCCCTCATCTAGCTAGATCATATCACCATTTGTTTCCACTGGAAGCATTTCATGAGATGCCAATAGCTGAACTCGACCCATCAGTGTCACGTGTGTGCCATTCCTGCCAAGCACGGCTTCCAGACAGTAATGTAAGTCTTAAAGGATATAACATTAGTACTTATTAATATTTGAATATTGTGTAATTCAGTGTACTGTGTACAAACATTTGCTGGAGCATGAAGGAAAAGTTTGAGACAATTGATTCAAAGTCTTTCTCAAGTGCTGCAGAAAATATTTTTACACAGCAAGCCTTGTGTTATCATTGTTCTTATATGGTTAATAGTTGTGTCAATTTATCAGTGCAAAATCAAAGAATAAAATGTACCAAGGTAGCATATGAAACTCAGATGTTTAAGTAAAGTGAAATCACAAAAACATATATATGTGACTAGCCACAAGTGTCTTAATCATGTAAGATGGAATGGTAAGTGTCAATGCCCATGAGCTGCTGCCGCTGTTGTTGTTATTTTGGGTTTAATGCCACTTCTCAGCAAAAGATAGGCCATATATGGCAGCCAGCATGATTGGTGGAGGAAGATCCCAGGAAAATGTGGGTTAGAACCACTGACCCTTGGGAAGCTACTAGCAGCTCTCTCATATATACACATTAGCTTAGCCTGAGAGTCAAACCCATGTGGACAGAGATGAGATGACAGTGATCAGTAAAGGTGAGCATTTTAGACCACTTGGCCACCCCGGACCCCTCCATGAGCTGCCTGCTTCATGTGGCCTATTGCATTTAATGAGCATTATGCATTTTTCTGGATGCTAAACACAGCTAGAAAAACACACAGACTATTCATGTTCATTATAAAGTGAGATTCTTGGTCATTTGTGTCAAAATTGTACATATGTATGGCATGATTTTATAACAGTAAGACTGGAATATCACTGATAACATCTTTTTAACAGACTCTGATGATTAGCACATGGAAAGTGAAAGTATGATAACAATTTGTGTACAGACTTCCAAGAGAATTCTTCACAAGCCAGTAGTTATTTTCCTACTTCTGATGCTCGTGTTAATAATTTTACTGACATGTCCATAATTTGCAACAGTGGTGTCAGCTAAAAACCTTTGAAGGGCAGAAGCTGATATAGGATGTCCACTAGATTTCTGATGATTAATGAAATCAAAATGATTTTTTCACTATTCACATGGTTTTTTAAATTTTTGTTTAGACAATGATGAAATATTTTTTTGTTCCGCACCAGGTGATCAGATAATATAATACCACACTCAGCAAACTTTAGCTTTTAACATTTAACCAGTTAGATCCAACACAACGTTGACAGATAGCACACATATTGACAGCTAGATAGCACACAACAGTGACAGTTTGATAGCACATAAATAATTGACAGATCGATAGCACACACCATTGATGACACACATTGATAGATACCATGCAACATTGACAGAGCCCTACAACATTGACAGATAGCACACATTGACAGATAGCACACAACATTGACAGCACACACATTGACAATGAGAACAAAATACTGACATTGCATGCAAAATAGACAGAACAGATTCACAGATAGACAACATGACAGTTGCATTATAATCATTGTTCTTGTTCCTTTTCAGGTGTATGTGTGTGGAAAATGTCAACATGTATTCTGCATCGACTGTGACCTGTTTGTACATGAGACTTTACACACTTGTCCTGGCTGTGCCAGTTCAAGAGCAACACAGATGTCACACATGTCATTGTCATTATGACACATGTATATACAAGCAGTACATGTTACACTTGTTACCTCAGTCACTGTTTTATATTCATACATGAGATTACACAATTGTCCTCAATTTGTCCGTGCTAAAGTGACACAAATTACATGCATATGACAATACCAGACTATAATTAGGGAGCTGCATTAGCTCATTTTGAAGATAATCGGGCTCGTAAATCAAAGGTCATGGGTTTTCTACCCACCCAAACCAGTCAGGTCAGCTGCTTTGTTATGTCGTTGTGAAAGGCACTTAGCTCCCATTTCCCCAGCATGATATAGCCAGTAATGTGTTTTATAGTACTGTTAAAGCCAAGAAAAACACACAAAAATTAATAGTTGTGAAAATGGCTGATTGTTAACCAAAGTTGGTTTATCCCATGCTATCAATGATGAGATGGGTTTTTTTTGCTACAAACACCAGATTTAAAGAACCAACCAACATTGATCCTTGTCTTTTGAAATAACAGGACCATCTCCCCAGTTAGCAGTGATGATATTGATGAAAATGTCATTTTTCCACAAAACCAACAAATTTGTTTCATCTAAAAGTAAAGAAATTCTCAGTATTAGAGTATCCAGATCAACTTTCTTGTTTAAGTTATGTAATTTACAATTATTTTTAATCCTTTGTTTCATCACATAATAAAACAAATGTTATATTTGTACCAAATTTGTTGAAATTAAATGTAACTCCATGAATAATTTAAATCTTTTGCTTGCATTGGCATATAGATAAAATATCAATTCTTTCGTCTATTTTCATAAATATAATGTGAAATCTGAGGAATTATGTAAAATTCATCTTCGATTTGAGACATTATACATTGTCCTGGCAGTGTGAGCAAGGAAGTCAGATGTGATGTATATGATGCAGTAATATGAGGAAACAAAATTCCATTTTCATGGAAAATCATGACGGATTTTCAATTTTCCCATCCAGATTTTTTCAGCATTCCAGATTTTTATTTGTGTCACTACTTATTCCTGTTGCAGACCAGGCACACTAGCACACCATTTAGAAATTACTTTTGTTGGATCGCACAAAAGGAACAGTATGCCAGTCTGAAAGCCTAATTCTACTGGTGTAATGTTACTTCTGATTGGTTAGTATGCCATCAGCAGTTCACTGTTGTTGGCTTTTATTGGAAGACATTCAGCACACAGTATAGAGTTTAATAGATCATTTTCGAAAATGGCAGTCATCCTAGGGGCCTGTAATATGCAGGAATAAAAACACATCACAGAGACCTATAACACACTTTCACGCACAGTATAGTGGATGTTTTTAGTCATGCACTATACTTAGGCTCAGTGTTGAAGTATGTTAAACCCCAGTTGAAATTGAAGAAGGATGTAGTAGATAGGAAATCCAGTGTTTTAGCAACAATAGATGCTGTTGTCCAGAATTATTTGTGATGGGAATGTCTAGAAAGCAAGGTGTCAGAACTTATTTATGATATTGTAGCTGCAACTGATATTTTGGATATATCAAGGACTCCACCACAAGGGGAGGTAATGGTACTAATATTAGTACTAGTTGATGTCTGAAATTAGAAACTTTGTTCAACAAACTGACAATGTAGATCTGGCAACATTTACTGTAAAATATGCATGACAATAAAATCTGCATTTGTTGGAATGTTCTTTTTATTGTAGTGTTGAGTATGGGATTGTCCTGATAAAAAACATTCTTAATTTTTTTTATTGCTGTTGTTTACTTTGCACTCCCTTATTTTGGGTGATAGTGTACTTTTTCTACTGAAGAGATTAAAGTGACCATTAAATATTAAATGTCTAAAAACTTTTATGTCAGTCTTTTTTATTTTGGGAAAGTATTTGTACTGAAAACTGTCAGGAAAACACATTTTATTTGGTTGAAAAAGCACAAAATTTAATTTGGACTACCAGCAAAGGCATTGTCCCATGGATCCCTATGGGGGACTAGACAGCCCCAAGAGCATCATGGCCCCCTATGTGGATTAGGCAATTCCAACACCCCCTAGACTACTTTTAATGCTTTTGCAATTTTATACTTGTGTCACTGATTATGACATGCGGATGAAACATTACCCACTTGGCCTTTATTTGTCAGTTCCAGGAAAAACAGATTTACACACATTATCATCTTCATACTTGTTTACACAAGCAGCAAGCATGATACTTGTGACATAAGTGAATGAATGGCATTTTTTAATATGTCTGTCATTTTGGAAAAACTTATTGTATGATAACTCAGTTCTACAACATGCACCTTTGCCAGACTTTGTGGAAAGCTTGTACTTGGGGTAGTGTAAAACCTTATTAGGTCAAAGATTAGTTTTTCATGTCAGAGGCAAGGTCACTGTGACTGAAGGAAGAAAATTGGTTCCACACAATAATTTGAGCTGTCCACAATGTACAGTTACCAAATTGTGTGGATGCCTTTTGCTTTGGGCAAGAAAGAACCCTTTTTATTTTGGGGTCAAAGCTCAAAGTCACTGTGACTGACAGAAAAATTGGTTTCCATATAATAACAGCTTATCATCACATACTTGGACCAAACATTTTGGGTTCCTTGCACTTTGGGTAAGAAAGAAGCCTTTTGATAACCAGGTCAAAGGTCACAGTTACAGTGACTTAAAGGTAATGGTTTCCACAAAATGACATTAGTTTTAAATTTCAAACTTTGTACATAGCTTGTACTCTGGATTAGAAAAAATAGTCATCATTTTGGGGTCAAAATGTGAAGGGTCAAGGTCACTGACTGAAATAAGAAAGTGTTTTTTGTTGCATAATAACGCATGTTCTAAGTAATTCACCTTATCAAAATTTGTGGTAGCCTGTGCTTAAGGTATACATGAGATCCATTGATTTTGGAGTCAGAGATCAAGATCACTGTGGTTAAAAAAATTGTGTTTTGCAAAAGTACTTTTTCTAGAGTAAGTACCTTGACCAAACATTGTGGATGACATGATCATCAGGCAGTAAAGAATGCCAGTAGATTTTGGGTCTAGCAGTCAGAGGTGATGGTTAGGGTAAATTGAATAAGAAAGTAACAGTTTCTGCACTGTAACTTTAGTTGAAGACCACATAACTTGAGCCAAGGTTCTGGTCATTAGGACCTATTGGCCAATAGTGTCCAGCTTCGGTCATGCCCTATTATTTCTTGCATAGTGGAATATTAAACAAGAGGATGTACACATAATATGATGTCTGTAGTACGCTTGTTTACAATTGATTGTACATTGTCCAGGTTTGGAGCATCACACAGCTGTGTATATCATCATCATGAACATAAGTTATGGCAAAATGACCAGTATTACTTGTAAACAGTAATTTATTGTTTTAAGATGTTTATCAATGATGTGTCAGAACTACACCAATGTTACATATGGATAGGTTTGTTTGTTCTGTACCAGTTCTTAAACAACACATATGTTACAGTTTGATAGGCTTGCATGTGCTATACCAGTTTTAGAACAACACAGAGGTTACAGCTTGATATGTTTGCTTGTGTTATGCCAGTTCGAAAACAACACAGATGTTATAGCGTAATAGGTCCATCTGTGCTGTGTCAGTTCTAGATCAAGACCATTGTTACAGTTTGTTAAGTTTGTGCTGTGCCTGTTCTAGAACAACACCGATGTTACGGCTTGATAGGTTGGTCTGTTTTTGTGCAAATTTTAGAACAACTTATGTTACAGCTTGATAGGTTATTAGTAACATGACTGTGCACATATAAACTGGTTGCTGGTATATCCCTTTGTCAGAGGAACCTTGCTGCTTTCAGTTGTTATGTTGGGTTACATAAAGGTATGAAAGTTCTGAAGGTCTATGCAGGCTTTATTTATAAATGATACTGTATCGTAAGTCTCACATTTGCATTAAAAGCTCTAACACATAATACTGTGTAAGCAGGTCTTACTGAATCCATTATAGGTCTAATATAGCAGCAACTTTTGAATATGTTAGTAAGGTCCGTCTTTGCCTCTCGGAGATGTAATGGTATAAGAAATTTTTCACAGATCAAATCTACATATCATTTACACAAATCGATCAGTTATTGCTACTGAAAGTTTCTCAAGAAATTGTTAGCATGTCACATGTTTTTCATTTTTATCACAAATTTGATTGTCATTTGTCATCACTGTATATGTTTTTCAAAAGAGATAATTTTAAATAGATTTAAATGTCAGAAAAAGGTATTGGAATTTATTTTTATATAGACCCTATCATATATACAAGATTTACAAAGGTTTGTACACGTTAAGTATAAATATTTCATAGATCTGTAATTATTATCACAGGGTTTTCATTACCATGTAATTCAATAAACATTTGACCATAGATTACTCTGAGAGCATTTGACAAATAAAATACAAATTACTTACTCTTTTGCTTTGATTTTGTTATCATTTCTGTACTCTTTGTGTGTCTTCAGAATCGTTTAGAAAACTTGGAAAGATGCTTGTAAATGGTGTTGAAAACTGTTACTCACATTTTTGCTGCTTCTTCTTTTGCTTGCACAAAAAAGCTGATGTACCCATTTAAGAGTTCTGGAAGTGAATTCCATAATTTTGTTCATAATACACTTCATTGTGACATGAATTCAGATATAACATGGTCATTACATGGCTTACTAATACAAGGAAATCCCAGAATGACATGCTTCATTCTAGCACAAATTCTGACATGACAGTCATTACATGGTTTACAAATATAAGGAAATCCCAATATAACATGGTCATGTCATGTCTCCAAAATACAAGGAAATCCCAATATAACATAGTCATGTCATGGATCCCAAATACAAGGAAATTCCAATATAACATGGTCATGTCATGTCTACCACATACAAGGTAATCCCAATATAACACGGTCATGTCATGTCTACCACATACAAGGAAATCTCAATATAACACAAGTCATGTCTACCACATTCAAGGAAATCCCAATATAACACGGTCATTACATGGCGTGCAAATACAAGGAAATCCCAATATGTCATGCCATCGATTCCAAATACATGTACAAGGAAATAATATAACATAGTAATGTCATGTCTCCCAAATACAAGGAAATCCCAATATAACATGGTCATGTCATGTCTCCCAAATACAAGGAAATCCCAATATAACATAGTCATGTCATGGATCCCAAATACAAGGAAATCCCAATATGTCATGTCATGGATCCCAAATACAAGGAAATCCCAATACAATGTAGTCATATCATGGATCCCAAATACAAGGAAATCCCAATGTCATGTCATCGATCCCAAATACAAGGAAATAACAATATAATGTAGTGATGTAATGGATCCCAAATACAAGGAAATTGAAAAATAACAGTCATGTCATGGATTCCAAATACAAAGAAATCCCAATATAACATGGTCATATCATCGATCCCAAATACAAGGAAATAACAATATAACGTAGTCATGTAATGGATCCCAAATACAAGGAAATCAAATATAACAGCCATGTCATGGATCCCAAATACAAGGAAATCCCAATATAACATGGTCATGTCATGTTTCCCAAATACAAGGAAATCCCAATATAACAGTCATGTCATAGATCCCAAGGAAATCCCAGTGTCATGTCATGGATCCCAAATACAAGGAAATAATAATATGACATGCTTCATTATAACACAGATTCAGATACAACATGGTCATGGCATGGCTCCCAAATACAAGGAAATCCCAGTATAACGTAGTCACAGATCCCAAATACAAGGAAATCCCAGTATAATGCAATCATGGATATCAAATGCAAGGTAATCCAAATATGACATGCTTCATTACAACACGAACTTAGATATGACATAGTCATTGCATGGATCCCAAATACAAAGTAATCACAATATAACATGCTTCATTATAATATGAATTCAAATATGACATTGTGATGGCATGGCTCTGAAATACAAGCAAATTCCCTTATAAAACGGTATTGGCTTTGCTTACAAGAAAATCCCACTATAAGATAGTCATAACGTGGACTACAAATACAAGGAAATCCCACTATAACATGCATTATTATAACATGAATTCAGATAGGACATATGGTCAGGGCATAGCTCTCAAATACAAGGAAATCCAAAATACCATGGTCATGTCTTGGTTCCCAAACAAGGAAATCCTAATATGACATGGTTTATTATGACATGAATTCAGATATATCATGGTAATGGAGTGGCTCTCAAATTTTTACAACCTGTTCAGTAATTTTTCCTGACTGATTCTGTAATTATTGTAAAGTATTATTGCCAAAGTAAATGAGTGATTTTTTAAAATCTGATTTGTATTAAAACATTAACAATAATACTAGTTGTGTGTGTGTGTGTGTGAGAGAGATTTGGATTTGCAACGTAGCTTTAACAATTTTTCAATCACATTGCTAAGATGTCTGCAGTGTGGCAGTTTATAGTGATGTCTAGCAGTGGGGCATAATGCCGCAGACATGTAGCATCGTGTCCAACTCAGGCACTTTATCCTGACACCAGGCCGACCAGTCCAAACACTAACCTCTTAATGCTTAGCGCCAAGCGGGCAAGCTGCTTGTACCATATTTACAAGTCTTTGGTATGACTCAGCCAGGGTTCGAACCCGCGACCTTCCGCATCCGAGGCGGACACTTTAACCACTTAGGCCACATAATGCTAGTAATAGACAAAATTACATATGCTTTATTCCGAACGGTCGGAAAGAACAAGTTTGATACGGCGTAGGAATATGTCGAGGCCGAGACGTATGTTGCTACGAGGTATCTAACGAGTTCTTTCCCCTGACTTGGAACAAAACGATTTTGTGGTTTTGTATTTGTTACATATCCCCTATTTATTCACACATTCTTTCCAATTTTTAATTGTTAAAAAATGAAAATTAGGCATTTGGGGTTTTAGGAAAGGTATTGTACAACCCACTGAAAAATCCCACTGTACCTAGATATACATACTGTGTTGTTGCATCATTGATCTGTCTGCATTGCAAATATGGTGATTTACTCTTTACCTTTGAATTTTTAAAATATTGTATTTGACATATGAATTGATTTAAACTGCAGTCATAGATAAGTGGATTTTGTTCCAAACTTCTCAAATGGAAAATAAGTTTTGGATCAGTAAGTGATGTTTTATTCTGATACCATACTTACTGATAACACACTCTACTTCCAAGCAAAGGGCAAATTTCAATTACTAACAGTAACTAAATGCGTTAAATTTTATGCAGAAAGCTCATTAATTTACAGTACGTTCTAACTCTCTATTTTTGTTTTCATTTAATACAAGAAATTAGTGTGAATTATTTAAACATATAATTAAGAAAACAAAGATTCTGTCTCTTTCTAACACGAGGACTAGATGTTTAATATTCATTTGGATACTATTAACAATAAAATTCTAAACCATATTTTGTTATTTTCTTCTCTTTATTTTCTACTTGAACAGTCGCAATATTTTAAAATGTAAACATACAACCTTCTGCGTGTGCACTAGTGTTGAAAAAGTCTCAACAATATACTGACAAGATGTAATTCTTCAAAATTTGCACCAGTCAGTTTTAATAATTTAAAAATGTAAAGTTATAAATCATTCCCGATATTGTATAAGTGGACTGTAATTGAATATTTCAAACTGTAAAAGTAGTTCTAAACTGGAAGTGCGATACCGATTCACAGATTCAACATCTGTATCGAGGGCCATATTGGCCATGTACGAATAAATGGGTATGTAATACATTCTCGTTTGTGTTTGTATTTAGTGTATATGTGTGTAAAGTGTGGTTCAATCCAGGGCAAATAACAGACCACCAATGCCAGCACACAACCAGCATACACATCAGTGTATGAAACAATGTCATTGTTGTAATAAGTGTATTGCCTCAATTGATAAATCGATTGAAATATTTAGCATTAATCCAAAAGCAAACACTTGTTGGAGCTAGTTGGCGCTGTTTTATTACTAATCATTAAGCAAACGCTACCTCGTGTTCGCAGTCAATGTTCAAATAATAAATGGACTGCTGACTGATAATCAATAAATTCTTCGGTACACAATAAACTTTATCCCTTATGTCTATATCATAATAAGTGGAATGGGGTATTTTCTGTATAAATATACATCAAAAGTTCGAATCAATTACTGGCTGTTGTTGGACATTTTTCAGTAGCAGTTTTGGTCATTGCCATGTATTCCATCCCATCAATCGTACCTCTAAAATTTACTCCATTAATCTGAACATATTCCAACATTATGTCTTTCATGGAAATTTTGAAGTTATCATATTGCTATA
This sequence comes from Megalonaias nervosa, assembly GCA_016617855.1. Lineage (NCBI taxonomy): Eukaryota > Metazoa > Mollusca > Bivalvia > Unionida > Unionidae > Megalonaias > Megalonaias nervosa. The sequence continues at coordinate 4,548 of JAECUM010002770.1, read as the reverse complement.
CTCATATGCATAAAATTGGACTGTTCTTTTTATTTCCTTAAAATGTAGTCAGAAATGTAGTAACCGTCTTCAGATCACTCCAATATACACAGGCCACTTGTTATTATAATGCTGTTATTTCATGTGATGAGTCGAACACTCCCTGGAACAAAACTATTTAAGTTGTAGGGCTGTCGGTGTTTGCTTTTTTAATCAAACTTCATACTCCCTGTTTTTGTTGTGCAGTAATACAAAGTCATAGTGTTCAAGGTACGTTTCAATCAATGCAGAGCTCATTTCATGTATTTCCTGTCTTTAGAGAATGACGGCGCAATTTTTTTATTTTGAGATTGTTCTTTTCCCATGAAGTCGAATGTGTTTACTCTCAAACTTAGTTGAGCCCATCTTTTATTGGTGTGGACCCCTCGCAGCCTTCCACCTATGATCAAGATGGCTTGCTTTGAGAGGACCCCCTTGTTCCAACAGATTTAAAGTCTTTTATGTGTTTGTGTTTTCCCACCATAGTCTGTTGTTGCATGTGTTCTTGAAAAAAGTCAAAAAGAATTTTGATAAAAATTTTACATAATTTTGAATTAGGGTTCTGTCTGCACCTAACCCTAACCTGTTTCATCGAGCCCACCTGACGTCTGTTGCTATGTTCAAATACTATATCAGGTCCATATCCATATACAAATTTCAGTTAAAGGAACTTTTATATCCTAAATACAAGTTTCTCGTTAAATACTCCCCATGCCCAGTTTGTGCATTTTATTGTAAGTCAAGAATCAGTCGCTTTGGACATGTCCAGCTTATACTAACGTAGTCAGATAGTGTTTTAAACATTTGTGTGAATGTATTAGGGTGAAATTCAGTTTTGGGATTCAAATGGACTCCCGCCGAGAAAATCTTGTAAATTATTCTTTTTTTTTTTTTCTTTTTTTTGTGCACATTTTTGAGGGAAATACTTGTGTGGATATAATGAGACCAGTTCGTGAGTACACATGTACTCGAACTATTTACAATATTCACTTGCCAATTTTCTTATACATTTATGTACCAAATTCATGGTTATCAGCCGACGGTTATAATATTTTAAATGTTCTCACCATTATTCAATACATACTTATTCAATGGGCATCAATTTTAGTTGGTAACTTGCGTCACTGAAGCTAATATTTGTGTCGCCCCTCCTCTATCTTGTATAGTGAACCGGTCACACATGCAATATCTTCTTTAGTAAATTGATTTGTTTTGTGATTGCACAGTATGTTATATAACATGATAGCACTTTGTTGACCTCAACCATCGTGTTGTAGCGGGGTTTCACTGTATTAAGTGATGAACATGGTGTTATAGCGGGTTTTCACTGTTTACGGTGACAACCATCGTGTTGAAGAGGGGTTTCACTGTATAAGACGATTTACACAGATTGAGACGCATAAGCTGTAATTTACTTGAAATATAGACTAACTAGAGAAACACACAAAATAGCTTACAGATGCAGCAGAATATATATATATATATATATATATATATATATATATATATATATATATATATATATATATATATATATATATATATATAATTTTATGATAGACAATGGAGAGAACACTTCTTTTTTTATAATAAAAAGGCATAAAAACTCGAAATGTATTTCATAAACATCAGTTTGTAGCTATACTCTAAATAAACCAGAAAAGCTTGTGGGATGGTCTGTCGTCCATTCAGCACTGCTATTGCTGCTCCTTTTTTACTACTTGGAGGATTGCCTTGAAACTTTACACACACATTCAACCCATAGTCTTTGTAGTCCTAAATGAAAACGTACCACTTGGACATCTAATATGGCCGCCATAGAACCCATCTTGAGAATCTTGTTATCGCTACTGTTCCTGAATGGATGGTCATATCAACATGGGGTTTTCATTAAAAGACTTCTAATAATGTCTGACTGATCCTAAATGAAAATCTGATGTCCATTATATTCACCATGAGAGCCATCTTAAAAATCGTGCTGTCGCTAAGATTCCTGAAAGGAAATGGTGCTGATCTAACGTACAAAATGGCCGCTATAGCGGTCATCTTGAAAATTATGAAATCGCTACGCCTCCTGAACTCAACGTAATATTGCCATGGGGTTTTCACCAGAAGACTTCATATGCTGTATAGTTGGTCGTAAATAACAAGGGTGCCGCTTTCGCATCCAGTATGGCCACCACAGCGACCATGTTGACAATCTCTTACTGAGTATTCTCCTGAATTCATGGTCATATCAACACGAGGTTTGTACTAAATGAATTCTCATGATGTATAGTTGGTCTTAAAATAAAATGGTGCTGCTCAGACATCCCAGTTGGCTGCCCCAGTATGTAGAGAATCCTATTACTACTCCTCAATGAATTGTCATACAAGCATTACGTTTTCACTGAAAAACGTCTTATAATGTCATGTTGATCGTAAATGAAAATGGTGCCAATATTTCTTTCAATATGACCGCCACAATAACCATCTTGAAAATCTTGCGATAGCTATATCTTCTAGATAACCTAGATGGCTTGTCATATCGATATTGTTCTTTGACTCACAGATTTCGTATAATGTCTAGTTGATATTAAATGCAAATGGTGACAGTCTGATATCCAATAGGGCCACAATGGCAACCATCTTGAAATTTTTTTTATTGTTACTTCCCTAAAACGGAGTCATATCAACATGGGTTTTCACCACAAGACTTTTCATTTTGTCTTGTTGGTGCTAAGTTATGCCCACATTCACAATAGCTTTCGTGTCTGAAAGTAGACATAAAAATTATATATTGATTTTGCTAACTCTAGTAAACTTTTATTTGATAAATGCCAATACTATATTTCCGAACCTCATTTTGCTATCCATACTCACCAGTTTAATTGATTTTGCCAACCATTCTACCATGTTTAATTGATTTCACCATCCATGCTGCCCTGTTTAGTTGATGTTGCCATCCATACTGCCCTGTGTAATTAATTGATTTTACCATCCATACTGCCCTGTTTAATTTATGTTTCCCACCATACTGCCCTGTTTAATTAAAATTGCCATCCATTTTCTCTTCTTTAACTGATGTTGCATCCATACTGCCCTGTTTAATTGTTGATGTCATAATTACTGCACTGTTTAATTGATTTTACCATCCATACTGCCCTGTTTAATTGATGTTGCCATCCATTCTACCATATTTAATTGATATAGCCATCCATACTGCCCTCTTTAACTGATTTTGCCATCCATACTACACTGTTTAATTCATGTTGCTATCCATACTACATTGTTTAATTCATGTTACCATCCATACTACACTGTTTAATTCATGTTGTCATCCATACTACACTGTTTAATTGATTTTACCATCCATAATGCCATGTTTAATTGATGTTGCCATCCATTTACCATATTTAATTGATTTAGCCATCCATACTACACTGTTTAATTCATGTTGTCATCCATACCACACTGTTTAATTGATTTTACCATCCATACTGCCCTGTTTAATTGATGTTGCCATCCATTCTACCATATTTAATTGATTTAGCCATCCATACTGCCCTCTTTAATTGATTTTACCATCCATACTACATTGTTTAATTCATGTTGCCATCCATACTACACTGTTTAATTCATGTTGCCATTCATACTACACTGTTTAATTCAGGTTGCCATCAATATTGCACAATTTAATTGGTATTGCCATCCATTCGGCTCTGTTTAATTGATTTTGCCATCCATTCTGCCCTATTTAATTGATTTTAAATTATTATTCTTCATATTACACGGTACATAACATCTGTCAACGGCATCATCATTGCCAAATTCAAAACTGTATTCATAAAAATTATTTAAATGTAAAATAGTTATTTTATAATATATTTTCATTTCATTAAATTAATTTGCTACCCTAATTTGCATAACTTTAGATAGCCAATTTAATTTGCTTTATGTTGTTGCTGGACATGAGCAAGATGTTCTGTTTGTTAGGATTTAATATTTTAATTTCATTATTTATTTATGCAAGGTTTTAATTATTATTTTATTTTTCAAATGTTATTACGCTGAAAATATAAAATAATTGGTGGAAGGCATTCATTAATAAATACATCTTTATTGTTCTATCTTATTGGTTAATGTAATAATAGGGAACTGAAATTTAAATTAACCTGTGACGAACAGTATTTCCCACTTTGTGGACTCAAAACCCGTGGGACTTGATGATTTCTAATTTCTTTACAAAATCAGTTATAGGCTCAAACTAGATGAAATATCATGTTATTTATTTGCTTTGGTTTATGGGTTAAAACCTGAGAAGTATGTGCTTAGTTTTGTATTAGTCCTTCGATCATGAGTTCTAGCTGTTTCTATTCCACAGTAATTTCCATGCGCCGGTATCTGAATGGTGTAGCTATCCAAGTGTTGCTACTGCTCTACTTTTATCATTAAAACCATCTTTCATGTTTAAATTATAAGTGTGTATTATATTGAGTTAATCAATGTGGAGAAAAATAGAAACCAAGAAAAGAAAACAATCATCTTATC